>JAIUND010000758.1:0-53895 GCA_034699125.1 Gisinianus flammeolus
TTCTGTAATAGACTCCCTGGGACTCTATAATATTTTCGGATACACTCCCTGGGAGTCTATTCTAGTTTATACGGTATCTGTACTTGGTTACTTGTAAAAGTGAATATTTCTCTTGAGATATTCCCCCGATTATATGTTTGTAATAAAATACACAGTAAGAAAATAGTGTGGGAAGGATTTTATTATGTATGTATTTCGTATGTAGTTTTCATTTACCAATTTGAGACTCGTGAATTTTCTCTTCATCTTTCTTGGAACTTAATTTATCTATGAAGGCTTGGATTTGATTTTCAGAGAGTTCCCTTTGATCCCTCTTCGTTCGTATTATGTCCACCACTAAATTCCCAAAACTTTCATTTGATTTTACTTCCACCGGCATTTTGATTTTGATTTTCTATAACGTTTCACTGCAAAAACTTCACAAACTTTCAAAGCTGGTTTTCTCTCTCTCTCTCTCTCTCTCTCTCTGTGGTTCCGGACTTCCTTCCTAAATCGTTAATTTATTCAAAATTCACGTTTAACCAATTTGTGAGGATGTGTTTTTTACCTTCAATTTTCTAGAGAAATGTACGGGAATTAGCAAAAGTGTTTCTTACGCACAGGTAATTTTTAATCTAATGTGAGAAGGGGAAGAAAATAAATTCTTGAAGATTATTTTCAAGTTCATTTTTCCATGGAAAAATGTAATTCTAAGTATCTACCTCACGTTTCCAGCTTTTTTCTTCTTTTTTACTTTCATACTGGAAACGTGATAACAATACAAAAATCTTGTTGCATTGCTGTTGCTAGCATGCACAATAATATAACCTTTCCTTCATATCTACACACCTTACCCTAATCCATTAAGACTTCATTATCTCACTTTTAAAATAGATGCTGTCAACAAAGTTGGAATTGGTACTTGGGTTACAAAAATCAACGTTCAGCTCTACGATAAGCAAAAATAACTACAAACTGCCTGAATAAAATGAAAACAAAGTTTATATATATTTAAAGTTGATTACCTTTTTTCCAGGTTTTTCCAAAAAAATAAATAAATGAAATCACTCCAACAGCTTGTAAGCAGTAACACACAAAAAAACGACTTGTTAGTCAAAGACTTTGGTTTTTTTTAGCTAATTGACTGCGTACGTGCGTTTATAGAATGTGAATGCTGGTAATGTAAAATTATTAATTTTCAATGTTTATCTGTGTATGTATATATAAGCAGAAGTTTGTCGGACAGACTTTGTCCAGTCGTGAAGATAGAACAACCGTTGGGACCTTCTTAAATATAGCTAAATATTACTGTAAGTGTTCAAAAAATACAGTGATATATTTGATATATGCTATAGAGCCGAGGCCCATATTTATGGCATCTCAATACATACGTACATAATTGGTTTGAAAAGAAGAGAGAGGGGTTGACATGAATTCGTATATTAAATACCTATTTAGCCTATACATATTGTCGATATGCGTGGAAAGTAGTAGGCAGAAGGGAGAATTTGTTCTATATTTCTAGTCATCTTGGATTAAAGAATTGGGTTGAAGAAATATAACCTTGAATTAAAGAATTGGGTTGAAGAAATATAACCTTGAATTAAGTTGAATAAATGTAGTAATTATGCAGGTTAGAAAAATCATCATGCACACGAGCTACATGGCGAGCTATATTTTTTGATATATTGATATAAAGCTATAATTTGACATGAAATTATGTTTATCCTAAACCTGCCTTGAAGTTAACGTAAGCAAGTTTTCAGTACTTACTTTTTTTCAATATGTCATTAAGTGTGGCTTAATGGTGACATAGATCAGTCATCATATCAGTTAAAGATGCTCGCTCCAGTTTCTCCTCTCAGACGATGACCGTCACCATTTTAATGACTTGAGAGTCTTTGCCTTGAAAAAACAAATACACACGCATGGCGCTATGGCAGATGCGATGTAAATTAATTTCTATACTCTGTTACAAATTAATTGACTGCTATCGTAGCAGCTACATATCTTATCATTTGGCATATTGGATTCTTGAATGCAATTCCAGTATGCATGAACAACAAATGTTTCCAATCCACACCATACAATTACAATACATGCCAACATCATTCCTTATTTACGTATTCATTGCCTCATTACAACTGTTGTTGTTTTTGATCAGAATCAATATGATTTAATGGTCAAACGAAATCCAATTGTCACTTGATTATAAAAGTGAGCAAATAAATTATTTCGATATACCTACACTACGTTTTCCATTTAATTTTCCGATTACCGTTGGAACATGAAATGCCCGAAAAAATGCAAATAGTTAAAAACATTATTTATTTATATATTTTTCACTGACTGCGAGCAAACGGATACAAAATCAAGGCTTGAGAGAGTTTTAATTAATTTAATTGATTTTCATAATCCCAAAACATACACAAAATTTTGGATGAAAACGTTGAGTGTTTACTAATCTGAGCGTATACGTACACAATGTGCAATACGATACACAAGTTCTACGCTGGGCTAACAATTTGTAATTGACAATTAAATCTACTTTTGATTACATGTGCATATATACACACATATGGATATTGGATTCAGTCCATAACTGACAGCTCTAATGATGGATACTGATACTGCAAGATGGATGGTGGCTAAAGTTTTTAGCTTATCAAATGACAAAAGACAAAATATTTTACATAACTTGCTATACATAGCTTTTGATGATACCCAGTTGAAATGCAATTTAAAACTACTGTGAACATGGATAAAATACAAAAAACAAAACACAAAATAGTATCGGTATAAAATTACATGACAGGGAATAAAATCCTTTAAAATCCTTTAGATTGTTCTCAGTACATCATTTTATTTTCTTCCCTGTAGTTTTGACTACATCTCCATTCATAATGAAGTTGGTTTCAAGTTTAGTTTTTGTCCTTTTAGGATTCACCTGCTGTGGGATAAATGCATACGCTCATGGAAATAGTTCGGCACCGTCTCAACCCAAAATCATCACATCTTATAACAATCCCATCCTTGACTATGTCAGCCCGGATCCACAAGCATTGTTCTACAATGGATTTTACTATCTCATCCTGTCCAACAATGTGGAAATCACCATACTCAAATCCTCTATCTTGACGGATTTCCGTTCCGCTCAAAATAAAGTGGTGTACAGAGTTCCAGCTGGAATGGCCAATTTATGGGCACCAGAAATCCACTTTTTGGTACATATAAATACTTGATGAAAACATTTTGTCAAGATTCGGGAAACAGTTGTGTGTATCTGTATTTGTGTGTAATGTGTGTCGAGGAAAATCATTAATGTAAATTTTGCTTGGACTTTTACAGCGAGGAGATCTCTACATCTATTTTGCAATGGACGACGGGAATAATAATAACCACCGTATGTATGTACTCAAATCAAATGACAACGATCCCATGGGAAATTGGCCAACTAAGGCACAAAGGTTTGTCCTTTACGGGTTATGAAAATGGAGACACACGATTCCTTTTTCATTTGTTATGAGTATACACAAATTACATTATTGAATAATCAAATTATATAGATTGTACACGATGGATGAAGTTGACTACTGGATGATTGACGGCTCCCCAGTTGAAATCAATGGATTTTTGTACTTTGTATGGTCCGGATGGCCAGGTGTTGGAGTTGGGGCTCCTCAAAATCTCTACATTGCTCCCATGTCAGATCCACAAAGTATCATTGGTCAACGCGTTTTACTCCGTGAACCACAGTTCGATTGGGAAGGTCCATTTACATTGGAAGGCCCGTACGCACTTCAACGAGGAGGCCGAACTTTCATTGTCTTCTCCGCTGATTCCACTTGGTAAATTGGCACAAAACCCACACAAAACCACATATTTGATCAAACCCACAAGGAAGAGGACAGAAAATTTAACGTTAATTGAAATGAAATGATTCTGTCTGTCTAATGTAGGGGACCAGACTATTGTCTCGGTTTAATGTGGGTGAACGATCAAGATGATGCTTTGGATCCTCAGAGCTGGGAACATAACTATGACGGTTGTGTATTCTCTCGTAATGATGCAGAGGGTGTATTCTGTACAGGACACGCTGGATTCACCACATCTCAAGACGGAAGTGAAACTTGGGTACGTATTATTTTGATTACCAAATGTTTATTTATTATTCTCATGATGATGATCGTATATTGGAGGAGGGGATTTCATGAGACACTTCTTGTCATAATTCTAGATGGTGTTTCACGCGACCAACGATGTAAATGATCCAGGTAGTCACAGAGTTTCTCGTGTGGAGAAAGTGACGTGGGATGTGAATAATTTCCCAGTTTTCCCTCGGCCTTCTGGAGACTCTCGAGATTTGACTGTCCCGTCCGGACAAGTTCAAGAGACGTATGGCAATCCTATTCTTGGTAAGTTTTCTTTTCAAATTGCACGTACACATAGTATACACAGTGAGTAAACTATATATATATATATATCAGATCATATAAATATTTGTTTTTTTCTACAGATGAGATTAGCGCAGATCCAGGTGTGATCTTACTCAATGGATTTTACTATTTGACTGCTTCTCGAAATACTGAACACGATTTGGTTTTATACAAAAGCCCATACTTGACTAATTTCCGAAATGCGGAACAAAAGAAAATTTACTCCACACCAGACCAATATGAAAACTTGTGGGCGAGTGAGTTGCATCTCATCGATGGGGAGCTGTACATTTATTTCACCATGAACCGAGCGGGTGACACCCATAGAATGTACGTAATCAAAGGTTTGTACAATGACACTTGTTTACGTTTACATTTTATAATCTTAATTTGTCGTCCAAGAACTTGACCTCTAATGTTTGTCTTGCTATATATATTATAATAGCTGATGATCCCAGTAATCCATTTGGAGGATGGTCAAAGGAAGTTCGACTTCTCCCAGAACTTGAAGAATTCAGAATTGACGGAACAGGTGAGTCAATTGGGATTTCTATACTTTACTATATATTTTTTATCCTGAATCCAAATCCCTATAGGAAAATGTCTTGTATTGATATATATATATATATAATTTTGTAGTTTTGAAGTATGGGAATGGAAAAAACTACTATCTGTACACATCTGTCGGTCAAATGTTCATTGCGGAGATGATCGATCCCATGACTATTAAACATCCTGGAGTACTTCTCCGTACACCGTCAAAGCCCTGGGAATGTGGTGTGAATGAGGGACCCTTCATTGTTCAAAATGAAGGTCGAACATTCCTAATTTTCTCTGCTTGCTCCACTTGGACTCCAGGTAGAATTTATAGAATTCATAATTGATTGGATCAGGTATTCTTTTATAAAAAAAAAAAGAGAGTGTTTCCTCTCCTGTGCATTCTTGAATCCCAAATTGTCTTTCTCTTGTTTCTAGATTACTGTTTGGAAATGATTGGGATTGACTTTTTGAAAGATCCAATGGTACAAAAACAGTAAAGATAATAACGAAATTATTTGTTCTCTCCCATTATTTTTGACTTTAATTGTTCATTTTGTGATGACTTATAGGTCCCTAGCAATTGGTGGGACGACTTGGACAGGTAATTTTTGGCTTGATAATGGATAAATCTAGTACACTCAAGTAGAACGGAAATGCTTGTTATTTTTGCACTCTCAATGAGATCAGCTTACTCATTTGCATTATTATACATACTATCTTGACAGATGTTTGTTCTCCAAAAATCCGGAGGAAGGAGTGTACACAACCGGTCACGCCACATTCACGACATCTCCAGATGGAACTGAATTATGGATGATGTACCATGCCACAAATGATCCCAATAGTAATGAGGACTCCATCCGAATTGCTCGTGTTCAAAAAATGATGTGGAATGAAGACAAAAGTCCTCGTTTCCCTATTGCAAGTGGGAACGGTAGACAAGTTGCAGCCCCAAGTGGACAACCCAGAGTTACTGCATAAACTTCATAGCTCTTCTTGTTTTTGTTATTGGCTGGTTTTTTTTTGTAATTTATGAATAAATTTTAATCAAAATTTTTCCAAAACCACTGCAAATCCGAAGCATGAAAAGTGTGTTTTATTTTTAAAAAATATGATTTATATTTGTTTGGAAGTATTCATGTAAAATAAATGTTCTAATAATTTTTCAGAACATATGGGAAAAGGTTCAAGTTTATCATACGATATATATTTAATTTATTTATATGGAATCGCTGGTTTTGTTTTTAGCAAATTAGGTAACATTTGTTAGAATAACATTTATGTAACAGTAATGATTGTAACAAGAAAATAATGAGATATATATATTTTCAAATAGTATCTGTATACAGACAGAGCGATATGAAAATGAAGTAATGACTTTGGGATGAAGGAAGAAGGTGTGATGTGGTGGATTTTTTTAGGTCGAGACAATAGGGGGAATGAATGGTATATAGACTGACGAGAGAATGTATTTCCATAGGGTATTTTAATACATAATGTATACGATGTATAATATAAAATATCTATAATGTTCAGACAGCTGTGGTTCGAATCGATGGGGAATTGTGTCGTAGATTTGATGGTGA
Organism: Gisinianus flammeolus; assembly: GCA_034699125.1. Taxonomy (NCBI): domain Eukaryota; kingdom Metazoa; phylum Arthropoda; class Collembola; order Symphypleona; family Katiannidae; genus Gisinianus; species Gisinianus flammeolus. The sequence continues at coordinate 6,542 of JAIUND010000758.1, forward strand.
ATACATTCGCATATCGGATGTTGATGATGACAGGTCCTCGTCAGATGAATAACTTTGGGATGAGTCCGGGGTTGTGAGAGACCGCGCGGAAAAGATACTATTACGTCGTTGTGTGGCTGACACGACAGACAAAGCTCGTTTTCTTGGCTTTCGAAACTCCTCTTCCATCTCTTCATCCTTTTTCCCCATGCACAGGGAGGAAAATTCAAAGAAAGCAAACGGTCAATTTTTTTCTCCCAAACACAATCATCAATCAAAAATCAACACGTGTCTTCACGAGAATTTTTTAATCTTTCTCCTTTCAATAACGATAAATCCACAAAGCCTCAAATAAAATATTCAAAGTCGTTGGGAAAATACATTTCTAAATTATAATTACTTTTGGAGTAGAAATTTGGAAAGTAATCCTCAATTTCCTTCCACTCACTTTTTTGTTTGAACTTTTTTGAGGACTACAGAAAAAAACTGAAAATGATAAGGCACACTCATGCGTGCGTTCATTGACTGTGAATAAAGTTGAAAGGAAAAAAACTTTCTCTCCTATCCGACCGGCTAAACACTTTAAAAAAATCTTTCTCTCAGACGAATTTAATGTCTAGTCGTCATAACGTACTCTTCTCATTGGTCCTCGCAGCAAGTGAAGGAAAATAGAATAAAATAACTTAGAAATGATGATATGTGACAATGGAGAAAGTGTCGTCCAAAATGATTTACCTCAAAGGAAATGGCAATACCATCCACAATTGATGATCGTCTTCGAAGTTCTCCAATTAGTTCGGAAAACTCATTTTTCAACGATTTCAATCGTGTTCGCAATTCTGTATGACCACCTGGGCTCAATTGGGAGCTCAAAGACTCAGTCGATGAAAATCTCTCAGGTTGTCCATCTGCTCTGTCCAGGCGATGACTCAGCTGTTGTAACTCTTCCTGTACCACTTGCAACTGAATGTGAATCTATATATGAACAAACAAATCAAATAATATACAAAAAGGTTTATTTCCCTCTCTCGTATATGTACATCATTTAAAAAGAAAGAGCTGAATTTTCTCCATTCCTTCAGAAATGTCTCTATCCACATATTTGTAAACACTCAACACAATACAATACATTACGGGCTTGTTTCTGTGTACATTTACTACGAAGAATAAATGAATATCAACTCAGCTCTCTACACAATTCTCAATGGTAATCAAGGATGAATAAAATACATTGGGATGTGAGAGTGTAGTTTGGTGAAAGCAACCGTGTGGAATGACAAAACAAATACTCGAGACATTTCATGTTCTCCACACGGCTTCCCCAATTCTCACGAATTGTCATGATCATGTTTCCCAAGTGGAGTACAACAGAACACAGACAGTAGACACACACACAAGATACATATCGTACTCCACGACAGGGCACGTATGTCCTCTTACTACCTTACTACAGAGTAAATACACGATATATATAGCGCTTACTTAAATCTAATAACGAACTTACTTGTCTTGTAGGTGGTTTGGTTATTTCAGTATTATTTGTACTCATATTCCGTGCTGACCGTCGGCTTTCTCCAGGGACACGACGCTGAGATAACTGATGCGAAAGTTGATCTACCTTCATCCCATAAATTATTTATAATTATTCCCCATGACATGACATAATTGTTATAAGCACTCACAACTTGAACATTTTCTCTCTCACTCAAATGTACATGAACAGAGAGAAGCACATAAGGATAGACACTAGGAAATTGAAAGGACCTTCCATAAATATATATTTATTCTTTGTCATGTACTTCACGTTCACCATCCATCCATCCATCCATCCACACACACGAGTACTTAAGTACTTACAATGTCACGACATGTTCTTCTCTTATTTCTTGTCCAACAACTAAATTCACAATGTCATAATCGAGTAATTACATTTACACACACTAATTCCCTTCCTACTTTCTACCCCGACCATTTCTTTCTTCTTGCCTATCACAATTGTATATTTTATATTGAGCATAGTTGATATTTCTTTAGCTGTGCTCTATCCTTTTCATTTATAACATGTCCCACAGTATATTACAGTGTATAACATTTTTCATCTACAAAAATCGATTGAGATTCCACAACAGTCAACCTGGGATTTGAAATCTCTTAAACTCTGCCAAGATTCCATAAATCTATGGAAGATTCCCTGTCAAAATCATCAAAATGTGTAAAGTATTCCACTATTTTTCTCTCTCTCTCTCCCAAAAGAAACGAGAAAAGGAATCATAACTACCAAAGGGACAATAAAAAAAGGGAACAACAAGGCCATAAAACTACCGTATGAAATAAAACACGGAAATACAGGAAATGAAGTACACCATGAAAAAAATGTATGTATAGGTAGGTTTTCATTCGAATTTCGACTTTCGACTTTCTCCACTGAAAATGGAACAAAAGGAAGAGGAATGAGAAATGTGTAGACATTAAAAAGAAATTTGTCCGTGTGTTTAGGCGGTATTCTTGAAGACATAGAAGAGAAAGGAAGAGAGAGAGAGAGAGAGAGAGAGAGAGAGGAGGGAAAGGATGGGATGGAGAATTGGAGCTGTTGGAAAGTCCTAATAGATCAAAAAAGATATCAAGATATGCAGCAGCAGTTGCAGCAGTAGTATTCAGTATAGAATGGAGAGGGAATAGAGTAGAATCGATAGTACAGATATATAGACTAGACATGTGTGTGTGTTCCTCGTTCTCTCTCTCTCTCTCGCAGTGCGTAATATTGTAACGCAAAACCCTTTGCCAAGAAGATAATAATTTTATTGATCTAACGGAAGAAACGAGGGAATAAAGTCAACTTATGTGCTCGAATCTACAACCACATTTTGCACACATTCTCAACTTTCCTTCGTATCCAAAAAAAAATACTTTTCTTGAAGGCAGACTATCCAAAACTCTAAAACTGAAACCCTTGCATTACCAAATGTTGTCCTGACTTGGACTTTAAAATACATACCGGACACAATGTAAATACACGACTCCTCCACTCCTCCCACCCAGGCTTCCACCTACTGTGCTTGCTCCTCACAGAATTAAAATGATTACATAATAATGGCTCTGTCATCGGCCACCTTTGATTAGTTTAGTAGGACAAACTTTCACTTTCTACTCTCTCTACTCTCAATGTACATAGTTCAATTCATTAGTACGTGTCTTACGTACGCGGGAATGTACTTTCAATTAGTGTTGTCCCCCATAAAAGCACTAGAAAAACTCAACGGGGGGCTTCACCTTCAATGATTTCCAAACACATGAACACATGAACTGCCGATGAGGAGATTAAAATTTTATGAAGATGTGAAATGCAATTAGGATATTATTGAGCGACTGATTTCATTTTATTTACCCGGGGAAAACGGGTAGTACGTGATGAAGAGACTGTAGATGTGTAGAGTATACACACGCACTGTAATAATAAATTTTGGACCCTCTTATTACCTAATAAGATGGAGCATGTACGATGTAGTAAGTAAAGTAAGTAAGTAAGTACACATCTACACATGCACGTATACACACAGATTGAAGCATGCTGGGGAAATGGAATGAGAGGGATGGGGAAATGAGAATTCGATTATTTTTATGTGATTAGTAAAATGTGAGTAATAAAAGGGAAAAGGCCAGCAGAGAGAGCTTCTACGGCTGCTATTACTCTGGCTCCTTCGATTTAGTCTCTCCGTACTATCTCTCTCTCTCTCTCTACCAAAATACGTATAAAACGTAAAGATGTACATTAAATGTTCCAAGGGATGAGATTTTTTTTTTTCGTGGGACTACCGAGAAAGGAATAAAAATGAAAATGAAAATGAAAAAAAAGCCACAATGAAAGAGTCAAGGGAGGAGGAGGAAAGCCGACGAAAGATAGAGAGAATTTTAACCCGACTTCCTTATAAAGGAAATGGGTTTTCCGCTCCAAGCAATAACTGTAGTTTATATATTAAAAAAAATGAACCAATAAGATTTAACAACTCATCCTCCCCGTTTGTTCCGACATCCTCATGACTGTCATCTCTCATTTTACATTGTGAAAGTTTGTCTGGATGTTATAGGTGAACGTGTGGAGTGAGAGAGTACATGACGAACAACGACAATGACTATACATAGTATAGAAAGAGAAAGAGAAAGAGGAAGAAAAGAGTTTCCAAACGGATATTACTTGGTTGGCCATTCCGTTGAGGAGAGAGGGGCAGGCATTTCGTAAGGAATTGTGAGCCACCACCGTCACATGAACCTGATCAGCATACGTGAAAACAGTTATCGCAGTTCGGATTTTACCCGAAGGTGGGTAAATCGGATAGACTCCTTTCAATGGGAAACCTCCGCAAACCAGTGTCGAAGTTGGTCCAGGCAGATTACAGAATTGAATAGACGCCTGGAAAAAATGACACATGAAAAACAATATTATACAGATATGACGATATACATATATTTTGTAAGGATTATACACTACATTAAATTCCCGTTATACATAATTAGTTGATGTTCTTTTCCATGGAACGTTTCCATATTTAATTTGATTAGGATTAGGATTACAAATTGAAATGAAATATCAGAGGAGGTACAAGGATTTATGACTACTGTGTGATTGTGTATGAATTAATTAGTTTGCACAGTGAAATTCAACTCCTTTGATTGAAACAACAAACAACACGCAGAGAGTTTAGATTTAGAGATTTCTCTCTGGGTTTCCAAGTCCACGTGAAACAACAGCGTAGATTAGTATAGCAAATTGTAATTATATTTAGACCTTTGATGTTCATACAATTGTGGGAAATTAAAGGTATCGATTTCACTTGTAAATTAAACGATGCTCAGTCATCAACTATAAGTCGTCTAACACTACGGCACAAATGATTACCTTTGTAATGTCCAAGAACTATATGTTCTGTAAAATCCAAATGTGAAATGATTATCCGTCACTAATTGTAAGCCCGACAACAGTTTTAGTGTATGGAAATCCAGAGCATCTACCAAAATACAGATAGAGAGCTTGTCTACGCGAGTACAATCAAATGAAGAGCAGCGTAAGAGAAAGTGTTGGGAACCTCACAGAGTGCATAGTAAATGCATAAATTGTTTGTAAAATTTCCAATGCAAACACTTCCATATATACAATATGTATTAATTGTATTCCAAAGCTAGAACTCCTCTCTTTCCTTTTTGTTTCATTAATTAATTCTGAGTCCTGTGTGTGGATTCTGTCGAGAGTCTGCTGCTGACCAAACAGAAGGAGAAAAGGAGAGAAATTCCACATCCACATTGTGAAAGGCGATAGAGTTGGGAGTTGTGAGTAGACTTAAGTGTGTTGGAATATACACATGGACGACATGGAGGGAAAATCATGCCAGTAAAGGCTGAATGCAATTTATTATGTAGACGTAAGACACTTACAAGAAATGGTACATGTTTTCCATAATGCTTTTTGTCACCACTTGAGACACCGTATAACTCTGTGGCATTCAGAGACTTAAGACAATCGTACAAGCCACGTTTTGGTTTTCCTATATCTGTAGTACACAAAATTCGTGGAGGTAAAAAATACAGCCCACGTTACATACAGATATGTGTATATATCTTACATTTGTATTTGTATTGTTCCGGAGGACTCCTCAAAGTTTTACTTCAAGACTTTATTTGCCCTTGGCCACGGTTTTTGGCGTCTGAGAATTGAGATTTCCAGAAATGGTGTACAAACCAAGTCGTTTCTTCATTATGAGCCACGGAAAACGATATTTACTTATGAACATGATGATGATGAAGCTCCGATTTCATTTCATTTCCCATTGTGGACATTCCCGCAACATGAAATCATTTTCTATAGAGTCACGTTCAGATTTTGCAATAAATGGTACGCAGCATCTGTTACGAGTCTCCATTATAAAATGGACACCATGAAGACTGTTTTTACTCTGGTTTAGAATATAATGCGAGTTCATACTAAAGTCAGTTGTTTAAATATTGGACTTGAGCAATTTTTCAAATATTTTGCGAATAAAATAAACTCAGCAAAAAGGAATAAAACTGGGCGTCCTTAAAAAAATACATTCAATTGTTTACCAGAGGACGTAATTTGATAATTGCAATTAAATATAGAAGATTGGAAAATTCTTCGAAAGGGTGATTAAAAAACTAATTTTCATTTGTCCATTAATACATATTCAAATGCTTCTCTCAATCACAAAAGTTTTGTGTTTTTCTAACATTTAAAATATACAAATATACAAAATATTGTGAGGAGGGTTTTGAAAATACAGTATGTTATTTGTTGATAGATAAAAGTTTGTTTTGCAAGAATTTCCTATGTTTGTAGGAAGCATGTGAATTTCGATATAGTAAAATGTTTTCTTGTATAGAGAAACGAGAGACTCATTCACGTGCCTAGACATTTAATCTACAGATATTTTGAGTGAAAACATGTGGAAAGTTGAAAGTAATTAAAAGTGGGATTTATGGAAAGTTGTTGATCCTCACCAATTTGCTATAATTTTAGTCGCAAGCCGAATAAAATGATGTCAAGAGTAGAAGAAGGAGAAAGAGAGAAAGAGAAATTTAAATTGCAATGGATTAAAACAAGAGTTGTCTCTCTCTCTGCCTTTCTCTCTTTTCAAAGATAGATGAGTGTGGCTTATAAGGAAAATTGGGTTTTGTACAACGACGGCAAGAACGTCACAGAGATAGAGACAGAGAGAGTGGAGTAGGATCGATCGCTGTTCACGTTTCTCTCATTCGGAATCCGAGTTTTTGGAGCCGGAACAAACATAGCAGATCACACTGCTTGACAACCGTCTGCAAAGTCTCCACTAGTAAATATTTTCGTGCAAATTATTTTATTTCTCCATCTATTTCCCTCTCTCTCTCTCTCTCTCTCTCTGTCTGTCTTTCTGTCTTTCTGTCTCTCTGTGTTTCTCGATATTTCGTCTCGTGTAATTACTCGGCTACATGAAACGTTTCCTAGTGATGTTGCTTTCCCTGTGTAAATCCAACATACATAGTCCAGGAACTAGGGAAATGTACAAAAAATCCAAATAAAACTCTGTACAAGCCTCTGACTCTCTGCATTGTATTTTGTATCTATAGAGATATTTTTGGGCGAGAGGAGGGAAACCAAACCAACTGCCAATGAACTTTTGAACTTGGATCTCATCTACAAACACATTTTGTGACGTCCGTCTTGCACCAATCCTACAAACTCTATGGAAAACCCCGAACAAGTCAAGTGAAGGCAAATGAAGGAGGAACGCCGAAAAGGAAGCAAAAAAAAGAAGAAGAAGAAGAGAGAAGTCAGAGAGTATTTCCAAATGTTTTCTCTGACATGAAAATAACTCCAGAATTTGTCTGACTTTGTGAAAACTATTAGCCTGTGTACAGAATTTCTTTCCTTCTTTCCCTACTGCTTTAATGGGATGTCAGCACTCACTGGGCAAAAAACATGTTGGTTATTTTCAAAATGATGAGAAGTTCCATTTTGAATCCCATTACAACAAACTGTATTACTTTATTTCTCAATGTACAGATATACAGATATATTCAGGTTATGGATATTTTCTCTTATGAAAAAACTTTTTTAGCTCTCTATTACCTCCACTCGTTTTCCAATGAAATGCAATCAAAATGTTTAAAATTCCAACAAAAAAACTATGACATAGGTACATATCAATAGCTTTTATTTGTTTTTGCTTCTTCGAATTCAGGACAAAAAAACTAAGCACGTGGAAATGTCTGCAATTTGAGTTTACGATACATGCATAGGCGTACTTAAATTCTCACTCTTTCTCGCATTCATGTGCATTCGTACCTGTATATACGAGAATTGTAATAGAGAGTTTTACACAATTTCAATTAGACGAGTGAGGAATCCACAAAATCCTCAATATTTCCAGAGTACGAATAGTACAGTTTAATGATGTGGTTTCGTACTGCATACTCCATACAGTACACACCGTAGAATTTGAAATTAGATTGTGTTGTGCCTACAAATGGAAAGAATGTCTCGAGGATGAAGACTGTAGATGGAAATGAGAAGGAGAAAAGAAGAGAGAGAGAAGTTTGAGGGAGTCAATGAACATGGAAAATATGTTCTTAGAAAGTGTGTATGTATATAGAAACAAGAAGGAAAAATGTGCCTGGTTTGTGTATTTGTGTATACTGAACCTCAGCTGGAAATTGTATGTCATGTCACGGTTTCAGGGAAAGCCAAAATCGAGTTTTCGTGAGTAAGTCGCAAAGCTTTTTACGAGCTTCGTCATAAAATCGCAAAGAATGGCGAATGGCGTTTCTCTCGCTTGCTCTCTCTCTCTCTTTCCGTTTATCTACAAAATATATTAAATTATATATAAACACAGACTGCTCAACTGCCTTTCTCTCTCTTTTTTGCTCTCTCTCATCTACTGAACAACTGAACCCCAAACATTCTTGTATAAATACGTAAATACTTTTGCGTATAAAAAGTAAAAGTACCCATATAATTTGAGACTAAAGACTTTTGCGAAACCATTTTATCATAACAGGCACAAAGGAAAGATATATCAGATTTATATGTACGTTTATGCAAGGAGAAAATGTAGACCACAACTTAGAAACAGTGAAGGTTGCCAGATTCCAGAGAGAGAGGGAGAGAGAAAGAGAGAGAGAACGGAATTTGTAAATTTCATGACTTTTCTCCCTGTTCTTTGTTTTTGTTCCTTCTCAACCTTTTGTTTTGCTTTGCTGCTGTTTTTATTATTTTTGGCAAAGCGTCTTTTAACATGCTCTCTCAATTCCTTTAACTTTGAAGTGATTGAGCTCAGGTGTGTACAGCTTAAGGTGTTTCATTTATATTCGGTTTTTCATTTCACGTGCTGAGAATGGGAAGGAGACAAGCGGCGGAGAAAGTTAACGTAATCTATTTTGAAATAGGGTTTTTTTTACCTTATTTGTGAGACTATCAAGGACGGATTTGCCGATCCGATGAGGAAGAATATTCATCAGAACAGCAGTAGCACCATAGGCAACAACCGGATCAGCAGAGGCTTTCAATTCATCCAACCGATGACGAGTGGCCCAAAGTCGTGGGATGGCAGACTCTATCCCCGATGGAATCGTAGCTAGAACTGTATAATAAATCCATCATAATGATTAGCAAATATTTAAAATTTTAACTGCACAAATATAGTGCATAACGAATGATTGGATGGTGTTGGGATTGTAAAACACTCACCTGACGCTACTTTACATCCTAATTTAGAACTTTTAAATTTGGGTGATGCGATATCGTTGCGGAGATCCACGGGGATTACAACCTGTATCAAAATACAAAATACAAAATACAATAAAATAAAATGAAAAAACATGTACGGAAAAAATATGACGTCAACAAATTAGTGCGGAAATGTGGAAATGGAAATTGAATATGAAGATTCATGAGACTTTTACTTTTAGAAAGTAAAAGGCACTTTGTGTTCTTTTTCTTTACACGTATGCGATACCTCATAGATTTACATTCCAATGTTCAACTTGGACTTGAAGTAACTCAAGTAAAAGTTTTTTTTATAGTTTTAAAGTGAATTTATGAGTATATGACTAGCCAAGAGTGGAGTCAGCTCAAGAGATTGATGAAGAAACAAGAAATAAACCAGAGTTTTGGTTCGGGGCTCTTTCGAGTGAATCAAGATTTACATGGGGAAATGTTGTTCGAAGGTACTTGGTTTTGGTTGTCGTGAGCAGGTAGGTAGTTTTGCAATGCTTGTAGCTTTTGTACATAGTTATTTATATAGGATTTTAATATATTACCTTGACATCATCCGGATAGGCAATGCCCTGTTTTTGAAGGTAAGTCCGAACACTGCCAGCAGCTGCCGAGAGCATAACATCATTAAAAGAACTTCGCATGATTTGTTTCACACGAGCTACTTTGGGTACGGTCATCGAGGCTGACCATGAAACTCTCCATAGGCCGGTTGAGGAGGAGGAGGATTTAATGGGTTCCCTTGAATTGGAATGAGAGCCGCCACCATCACCACCACCTCGACTACTAGAATTACACGAGGATGAAGAGGAAGTGATCTTATGAACGATATTTTTCCCTTCCGAAATTTTACAACTATTTGTACTCGAGGACTTGGTCGTGCTGCTGGTTGTCGTGGTCGTCGTAGTCTTTGTCTTCGTCTTTGTGGTCGTTATGATTTTCTTGTTGTTTTCCCCTCCTCCTCCCTTATTAGTATGTTTTGAATTCTTATCCTTCTCATTTGTTTTCTTGACGGGCGGGATGGGTTTGGAGAATAAATTTCGATCACGAAACGTCATAAATAACCATAAGAAGAACGTGAGTGGCCCCACAATGAACGAGCGAAGAACATTAAAACCAAAGGAGAGTCCAGCAAAATGTGGTCGTTGAGGGATGTGCATTTGTTGATGGTCCGCCAGGGAATGAGATAGAATCCGAACGAGAGTCATCCCATCCGCAAGACACTGATGACAACGGAGGATGACAATCGTGTCCTTGGAGCTGTAGTTGGGTAACACACGAATCTCCCACAGTGGCTTCCCCATTGAAAGACTCTCACCCAGTAAATCACTCATATATTGTTTTAATTGCTCCTCACTTTGAATGTGAACTCCGCCATGAAAAATATGATTTGAAATATCAAAATGAACGTCCAGTTCCCATCGGTAGCCGAGTGGGATGAGTGGAACCACTTTTTGAATCAATCGTGGATACACAAGCTCACCGTCCGTCGTCTCCGCATGTAAAACACGTGTTTGAACTAAATGACGAAGACTAGTCAAGTCCATGGAACCTTCAAATACAAGGATCGTATGAAGGATCGGCTGACATTTACTCGTACTTGTTTTCCCCAACCATCGGACATCATTTGCGTACGCAAAACGATCGTTGGAGTTGAAGAGATTTGCGGGTGGGGAGCGACTGGGGACATTCCGATTTGAACAAATGAATCGGACATAGTGACAACAGTCGACGAGAATCACAGAAATGTAACGGATGACGAGGACCAAGACGAGAGTCACTCCAAGGAAAATGAGCACGGGGATCCCCACGAGGATTGCAATTCCCACGGCAAAGAGCGTCAGGAATAAACCTGAAAATATATTCTCCTCTAGAGGATGCTTGAGCCGTTTCACTACCGCATTCTTTGTATACGGATCCAATGAGGATGATGATGATGATGAGGATGCTGTTATTGTTGTTGTTGTTACTCTTACTCTGGCTTTTCCTCTTCCTTTTGCTGCTACGGACGATGAGGATGGGGAAGAAGATGAGGAAACCACGTCCAATCCGGGTCCTCCTCTTTTCCTCTCCTTACTCGACTTTTCCCCTCCAGAGACCTTAGCAACCTTTGTAGTCCGAGTTGACAACGACTTTGTCAAAGAATCGCCGTGATCATCCCGCTCCAATCCACTTATCATCCCTCCTCATCTCATCTCATCTGTGGTCAAAGCACACACACACACAAAACAATACAATAAGAGAAAATACTCCCGTATAAACATAGGCAGGTGAAAGATATAAAGAGAAATTGAGTCAACAACAATGGACAGTTTTCAAGATCCTAGTCCAATTATACAGTATGTATACATACGTAGTCTCTGTTATAATATATAGGTATCTGTACAGTTAAAAAGATAGTGTTTTTCTTCTACGCTGGTCGAGCAGAGTCTGGATCGTTAAACTATACTTAAAACAGAACGTGCCCATCCTGCTCTAATGATCCCCTCGTCGAATTATCTTAAAGTGTACATATAAATTCCACAAACGAGTATATTGATTACCTACTCTCTCTCTCTCACTCTCTCTCTCTCTATTTAGCCCTTTATCCTTTCATATTCCAAATGATCTCTCTCTCTCTATCTCCCTATCTCTCTTTCATTCTCTCTCTCACTGAGAGTAGTTTAATAATTGGCTAGCCAGTCCACAAGAGCAGTTTAGATCCGATCGAGAACAAATAACTTTCATCATGAGATATTTTACCTTGAATATATTTTATAGGTAATATAACCGTGGAATAAATAGTTCCTACTCATTTCCTCTCATCATCGATTACAGATACAGATATAACGAGAATGTGTATACGATACATTTTAACTCTCATCCCTCCCTCTCTCTCTCTCTCTATCCCTTGTTGTTGAAATGTGCTCAATTGATTGGTCTATCCATCTCTCAACTCAAGAAGAAATTATATAATGGAAGCTACAGGAGAATTTAATGCCAAATTATCATGTCAGCTCTGTAATTTCCAGTGTAATACATGGGCCAGCTACATATCCGAATTAATTTAACGGTCACATGCAGCGCTGCTCTCTCTCTCACACACATGCTGAAAATTCATGTAGGTATTTTACATCTTTTACGAATAATTTCAATATGATCTTTTAGCATTCAAATTCAAATGTATCGTAACTGTGTACGTACAATGGAAGCCTTTTTAGGTTCTAGAGGATCATTTCCATTTAATTTCCGACAAAATGTATTTTCCATATTTTATACTTATTTCCCAACATTTTCAAAAGCCTTGAGTAATACACACAAAAAATTGGCTGTTCTATATCGTACGGTTCTACCAATGACCAAAGTATATTTTCGTCAGCATAAAAAAAAATTACTACTACGTATATGACTTTTCCTTTCCTTCCTGCTCGCATTCCCATTTTTCCCTTTTTTCCGCCTGTCTATTTTGTCTGCTTTGACAGTTTGTCTATCTCTGCTGATTTGTCCGCTCTTTTTCGATTTGTGAAACTCTGATCTCTCTGAACAGTCTGAACCTTTGACCTTTAACTTGAAATAAATCTCGAACGACGTATATTTTTTCTAAAAACTCCTTTCCCGTTCCTAATTCTTTCCACATATCTACACACATATAGACATACAAATATTCTAGCACAGGATGAGAATTTAAAATTAAATAAACTTTGGTAACTTAGGAGGATTCGAGAAATCCTATCGGTATGTGATTTTGGAAGAACTTTGAGAGAGAAGGTGAAAGAGTTTGGGAATTTTCTCCCGGGGAGAATAAATTTCGTTACCAACAGATATTGAAATTGAAAAGGTATTCAAGTGGTGACATGAAATTTCACAAAGTTTGTTGTGTTTTCCATTCAATTTCAATTTCAAAATGGTCAATTGGGAGGAGGAAAGTTACAGGTACAGTCAAAGTTTTGAGCGAGGAAGGAAAAAGAAGGAGAGAGAGAATTGAGCAAATAAATGATACCAATAAAATAAAACATTACATATGCCTACTGAAAATATACGTACTGAGTAGTATTTGAAATTTACCGTCATTCAATTTAATATTAAATTGTACAAATATAAATTTTCTTTTATCTGCACACATCATTTCAACGACTATCGTTGTTTCTATACTTTTCCACGTTAACTCTCCCAGCTGTTTGTCCACGGCGGATTGGAGGATCTACCTCAATATTTGTATTTTCCTTGTATTTCATCCAGTTCCCTACATCTACATCTATTTACATTGCCTATGAATATTCACTAGGGAGGAAAAATACTAAAATACCAAAATATCCCGAAATACCGACACTCACTCTGCTCAATTTGATGGAAAATAAATACAGAGTTTTGAAATGAAAGAATTTTCTTGTTTACACTACAAATACTTGTACATACGATATTTTCAAGGATGGAAGACTGTAAAATGAAAAGGAAAAGACTGGGAGAGAAGCAGAAGCAGAAGCAGGTGATTCACTCAAATTAATTGTATCTGTTTGCTCATTCATGGTTCATATTCACTCGGGACTTGTATGCCTCCGAGTATCATGAGTTTTGAAGAAGAAGAAGGAGGAAAAAACTTTGAGTTTGAGGCAGTACAGATAATATTTTGAATAATTCAAGCACTCAATCAGATCATTTCATAAATTCCATGATGGAAAATTTCCGGTTCATAACTACCAATGATGGATCTCCAGCCTCAAGAGACGAGAAAAAGAGAAAAAGAGAACATAGTTTGAGCGTCAGGATTGAATATTTTATATATACAAATGAATTTATGTATACTCGTAACTTGTATACACGGAGAAAATCGGCATGTACCTTTTTGTAATATGCGTTTTTTTGAGAGAGAGAGAGAGAGAGAGAGAGAGAGAGAGAGAGAGAGAGAGAGAGAGAGAGAGATCAAATGGTCTGTATATAAACATAGACTCCATATGGAAACGGGTAAAATTCGTAGAATGGTAAAAAAACCGGGAGACGAAGAAGAAGACGAGTTGCCTGTAGGCATACATATGAAAACGAAAACGAAAAGCATGGCTTTCCTTATATTAGCTCGCTACATTACATATACATAAATTAGCATATTTAATTTAAGGACTTGACGTTGACGACGTCTTACAGTATTAGCAAGCTCACATGCACATGATCAAGAGAGCAAGATTATGTGTGTGGATGTGAGTACATTTGCATATAAAAAGACTCACTCTGCCCAGACTAATAACCTCAAGTGAAGAGTGAGAGGAACGGCAGACTTTCTAGAGGTCGGAGTCATGAATAATGAAAGTTCAAGTATAAAGTGCATCGATTATAAATTAAATGAGGAGAAACTGTTGTTGAAATGTGGACACACAGACACACACTTACATTTTAACTATGCAGGAGAGAGAGAGAGCGCGCGAACGAACGAGACGGAGAGAGAAAGAGAGGGAGGGAGCCAAGAGGTAAAGAATTTATTCCAATCGGAATTCTAGAAACGGCTACATACATACTTACTTGTTTGTATGCTCAACTATCGTATGTATACGATGTGGACAAAAAAAACTCCATGAAAACTAAAAATGTGTATGGAGGGCTTGTAGCACCGCTCAATGTAGACATTGTAGACATTGTAGACACACGTTTGCACTTTATACACGTCTGTCTAATTCAAGTTGCATTCTCCAAATCATTTGAGTATCGAGTCTTGAAAAAATAATTGATCTATTTCCTATTCTCTCCGCACATTTGGTTTCTTTACATTTTATTAGTTTCTATTTTATTTTATTTGTACTATACAAACTTTGTATATTATTTGTACATACTAAACACGGGCAATTGAACACAATGAATTATCTCAGCTGCACAGAACCAGGCTTGAATGGGAATGGGAAAGGGAAACCTACATAACATAACATAACAGTAACAGTAGGTTCTGCCTACTCATTCATTGTGTAATAGACAGTTTGAAATGCGTGTCTGTAAATGCTAATTGGCATTGGTACTCTTGTTCCTCGTATTTTGTATTCCGTACTTTTGCCGACAATACACTTTGTTATTCAAGTGCAGTCATTGGAAATTCGAAGGATGATAGAGAAAAGGAAATATGTGATGGGAAGGAGTGAGTGAGTGAAAGAATGAGTGCGGGTGTTTACACACAATAAATATTTGCAATGACTCTCAATGTGGACGAGACTGAAACGGGAACTGGCACAAGTCGCATGCACACGTACTGACAGCAAATTCCTTGCTTTATTTTAAAACCTTTCCCTTTCCCTTCTCACGCTCATTCTTCACTTCTCTCTCTCTCTCCGTCTGTCAGGATTGGTAAAATATTTTGCAAATTTCGCAATTTGTCATACCGAATATGCCGATACATCATGTTTTACCTCATTGTTTTTTCTAAGTTGTTCTGCGTTATGTAGAAGAAAGGTAATTCAATTTGAACGATTCTTTCCCAAAGAAAATTAATATGTATAGCTTGTACCCACACCGACACACAACACAACACACAAACACATTGAAATATATCGTATATTTGTCCCTACCTTTTCTCTCTCTCTCTCAACTCACTTGAGATTATACTTTGGTGAAATTGATGTGGTGTATAGTCTCTCTCTCTCTCTTTTTGAGGAAAAAATCCGGCTGTGAAACTTGATATAAAAAGATATTCGGATTGATGGTGGACTATAGCCAAAAAAAAAACCCCAGCCCTCTTGGTTACTCCTAGTTCATATAGAACTGCATGTAATAAAGTATAAATTCCATCACTTGTCTACAGTCTACAGATATATCCAGATTCCGCACAAATATACACTCAGAATGTCTGCACTGATTAGAAAAAGTCGATAGGGAAAAAAACAACGAAGAAGGAAAAAAACGCCGACCGAGAAAGAGGGGAAAAAAGGAATGAGCTTTGGAATTGCAATGTATATATGCGTGTGTTTGTGCTCGTGTGCGGTTTAACTCCCAAACTATTTCACATTATTCGGGGATCGTGAATCGGGAGTTCTTAGTAATAGATCTTTTCATGCTCACACGTCCGCCGACATTGAGTTGAGAGTCGGAGCTCTCTGCAAAGACAGTGAAAACCTGGCCATATACAACGAGTGTGTAGTAGAATAGACGGAGGAATGCTCCTATTCCACAATAGCCTAGTCAACTCTATTCTTCACCACAGAGTATAAACGACAAACAAGGGAAAGTTGATTTTAATATATAAATATAATCTAATTTTATAGCGCAAAGGTCGAGCAAAGTAAAATATGTTGAGGTTTTTTGTGATACATCGAAATTTCCCTCTCTTTTTCCCTTTCTCTCTTTCTGAGTCTGACGGACTGAATACACAGGAAGTTACTTGTAGGCAAAACACACAATATAACTTAAGGACAAATCAAAGGAGGAAGTGAGGTTACACACAGACAAAATAGACAATAGCACTGTACACTAACAAGGAGAAAGGTCGACCGCATTATGGTTTTTTGGGGGATTGTTGGAAAGGAACAAATGTGCAGAGAAAGCAACAATGAAGAATCAAACTGAGTCTTTGAATTTGAAATTTTCCTGTCTCAATTTTCTCTATAGATATTTTCTTTTGCTTTTGCTTTTGCCAATCAATTTATAGAGTGAAAGAAATCACATGTCAAAGCCAAAACGAGTGTATAATATTCAATTAAAGAATTATATCCTAAAAATAGGAACTTACATGGACTTTTGAGTAAAGTGAAATGGACGAGGAAATCTCATTTGGTGTTGTTTTCGTTTTTTTGGTAACGTATTTGTATATGTCTATATATTTATATTCAGTTGTTCACAGTAGAAAATGTTGGAGCTGTAAATCCAGGAGCACAAGTTGTAAGAAAAAAATCACTCAAAGTCTCCACGCCCACTGCCATTCAATTTAATCAAAAATAATCTCACATTGGTTCTTCGGGGAAAGTCAAAGTTCCCATCAACTTGTTTGTTTTGTTTTGTTTCTTCTCATGACGAAGTGGATGATGGTGATGATGATGAATCAATTGGTGGGGGCAGAGAGTTTGAGAGTTTGGTGTTGGTGGAGGGAAGATGAAGATTGAGGATCCAAAATGGAAATAATCCTTTCACTAGAAGAAGCACTCACGTTGACTTGATAATCTTGAAAGTGTGATCAGTTTTGGTATCGTAGATGATATTTGTACAGTATTTGTGGTCAAATGAAAGAAATCTCTTGGTCTCTTCTTTTCCTTTTTTTTTCTTCTTCTCTTTCTTGAGTGATACTTTTATATTATAGGGAATTGAGTTGAGGATCAGGTTCCATAAGGACACCCACACAAGAAGGCTTTAGATTCTCAAGCATTAGACGATTACGTGCATTATTGAATTCGCAGTGTTAATACCCCCTGCTGGTTTTTGTGCTTCTTTTTCCCTTGAAGTGAGGTGAGTGAGCGAGTGAGTGAGTCTGTGGTGTATGTGTTTGGTTATGTTTGATCTCTCTCTTTCTACTTCTACACGAGCCACAACCATCTGTAATATAAATACTGATGGATGATTATAAGAGAGAGAGGGGAAAAGGTACTACTTTCAATACAATTAGACTTGAACTCCCACACGTACACAAGAGCTTAGTCTGTTTACGTGCTAAACGTGAACCGCGGACTTTGTGAAAGAGATGAGCATTCCCACTTGGATTTCTATTCACAATCGTCTTGCTTTTAAGGGAAACAAAAAAGAAATAGACGATGAAGAAGAAAGAAAGATAGAGAGAAGAGAGAGAGAGAGGTGAAGGAAAGTGAGAAAAATGGGTTGGTGATTGTACAGACTCAATAACAAAGTGTAGGGAAAGAAGACGACGAAGACGGAGCACTTTCACTGTGTTTTCGTGGTCAGAGAAAGTTAGATTTTTAAGTCTTGTTAGGTTGGCGGTGGAGCTGGAGAGTTGGCAGTGGGAGCGAGCGGGAGCGGTGACTGCGTGTAATAATAATATAGGAGCTTACGGATCGACTCCTGAATCGCGACTCACTCTGTTTGAGCTCTTTCCCCCCTATAACAAGAGTTCACTTCTTTCCTTTCTATCCTTCCCCAGGTCTGGAGAAGCTGAGCAAGAGAGAAACCGATCGATCTCATGCGCTGGTCTATTGACGTTGCTTATACTTCCAACTCTCTCTCTCTCTCTTCCATTCCACAGTCTCTCTCTCTCTTTTTCCCTTTCTTTTTCTCTCTATTTCTGACTCTGCCCCAACTTTCTTCCTTTTGCTCCAACTCTCTGTCGAAATAGAAAATACTAGGCTATGCCATGAAGGCAAGTGCATACTGCATACTTCCCCTTGTGAACAATCACACACACACACATCCATATCGTATATACACCCAGCAAACGCACTCGAACATATCCAACTTTCACTCGTAATATGCACATACAATATATATGCAAAGAAAAGGATTCTTTCGTGCCCAAAGTATCAGCACTTCTCTACTTCTCTCAACGCTTTCACTCACTTCTCTACACACATAAGCAAACTCAGGCGCTCTCTCACTCTCTCTCTCTCTCTGCCTTCGTTACTCTTGTCCTTCTTTCGTGCTCTCCATTTCTCAGAAAATGTACGCGGATATTCTGCTATCTTCAAAAAAAGAAAATCTTCAACGGCAACGACGGCAAAAAAAAAACCATTCGTGTGTTTTATATTTTTCACTTTACTTTCCCATTTCCATTCCTCTTCAGATATTTTCTCTTGGTGTTCCCTCCGAATCTTTACTTGTCTTTCTTGGTCTCTTTGGCAGATCTTACGGGTATCTTCTATTGGGATTACATTATACCTTGGGAACATGGATTTAAAAAGAAAAACTTGAGTTGGAGCTGGAAATAGGATACGCACACCTTCACTTACTCATGTCAACTTTCTGGCACCTCTCGCTGTCTCTCTCTCTCCCTCTGTCGTTGTTTCACGCCTTCCAACTAACCACTTTGACTGTGCACAAAATAAGTGACATTCTACCAGCACGAAGTCTACAGCTAAAATTCCATCTGAGTGACTTTCTCTCTCTCTCTCTCTTTTTCTCTGTCATCTCCCCATCATTTTTTTTCACACACTCTAAACCAAATATCCAAATTCAAATATTTAATATGGATTTTCCATATGTGGCTACACAAACCACAAAAACTGAGAACAACGTTCTCTCATGTCTACTTTGCATACGTCTCTTTTCCATTTCCATTCCCATTTTCATCACCTATAAAAAATAATGCGGAAAGAGGAGGAAAATGGAAACCACAGATAGAGGCAGATTATAATTATATTGTAGAGCATGCTCATACATATTTATATTATATCCTCCATCCCAGATACATCCATACATGTACATGGTTTCATCGGTTTTCAAATTCAAATTGAAAAAATTGTGAGAGCTGATTATCCCTTCACATTTTCCACATCACATAGGTTTGTATTATGGTTATAATTTATTCTGGTTTTCTTAAAATATATATATATACATGTATATATATATATATATAATGGAACTCTTCACGTCATTACATTACACGTCATTTGAAAGGATTTTTTGGTTTTCGGGATGGTGTGAAAATGAAAAAAACGCTGAAGAGGAATTGGGTGCGTAAAGGCATGAAAGGGAAAGTGAAGATACATAGTGTAAGAAAATATTTTAGCGTATGCTCCAAACTGCGGTACAAACTACAAGCTACAACAAACTACTACGAACGACCAACTTCCAACACCTCAAAATTCTATTATTCTTTCACCTATTCAAGATATTGCCGGATTTTGTTTGGTATGCTACACATGGAATTTCTATATCACACAACGCTGTCTTGTGTAATCTAATCGGGCTCGCCTCAAGAGAAGGGAAGAGAGAGAGAGAAAGCAAGGGAAATGCCTGTCATTGCCATTTCAAGCAGCCAAGCATATTCATTCACATAGTGTGCAAGCGTGCTCTTTTTTTCGCAAGTTTGTACAACGAGAGAGAGCATGCAAGCATGCATAAATAACGTGAAACATTACAAGCGCCCTTCTCTCTCTCTCTCTCTCTCTCTCTTTCCATTGACAGTAGGCAGTGTATCAAAATGTACACACATCCACCAGGATTTTCCCGTTGAGTATACAGAGAGTGAGAGAGAGTGAGAGAGAGAGAGAGAAATGTACAGGGGAGAATTGTATACCTATGGTTAGTAGTGACAACGCAATGTTGTGCGAGTACGCGTTTGTTATTTCATAGTCTTTTGCTATAGCTTTTCACATTTTTATAAATGTGAGTGTTCTGCTGAATATCTGTAGGGATTCTCTTTCGTTTGGGGGGGAGGGACTGTGAAAGAGAGAGAAAGGATAGAGAGAAGAGGGGGAGCAACAAAAAAGAGCATCGTAATGTAATACCATATAATAATATAGATTGAAAAGTAGCGACACAATTTGTAAAATCATTTTGCCGCATACTCGAGCAAACACAAAGGGGAACAAAAAGGGATTTCACTGTATTTTCAGAGGGGAAAAGGAAGAGAGTGAAAGTAAATCTTTGTAAATCTCTCGTCGAGTAAATTCCGGTGTGATAAAATGTGTGTGTGTGTGTGTGTGTGTTTTCCTACCGGCACGGATTGAGTTGAGATTTGATGGTGTAAATTTAATCCCATTTTGTGTTTTCAAATATGTCACATTGTCATGTAGGAAAATATTGAAAAGATTTAGTAATACTTTTATTCGGCAGGTGAAAGTGAGATGGCGAGCAAGAGAAAATATTGAGCGGGCGAACTTGCTCTCAGGGACGACTTTTAATGCTGGTAAAACCTGAATGATAGGTCAAGGTTTTTTTTACAGCTACTACAACTACAACTTGTAGTCTAAAATTTAATTCCTAGTCATTAAAGATAAACATTTCTGTTTGTTTTGAATCAATTGTAATTATTATGACGACATGTACACCTTTTTTATGACATGAAACACCATTTAAATTTGATAGTGGGCAATGTTGAAAATTTGGATGAAGGAAGGAGACGTTATATCAATATGAATCTATGAAAAGGTCAGTTAAATTCTGGGAATTGAAACAACTTGCTTTTGAAAAACGTTCCCAAGCAGTAGAGACTGTTGGTGGGGATTGGATGAACTGTGCGGCAAAAAATGCCCGGTAAAAAATGACGTCATAAATGCAAGAAGATTTCATATTCTGGCTGGAGATGTCTCCGCGTACGACGCCGGCACAACTTTCTACGCAAACGATAGGTTTTTTTTCCACCGTTGACGGACTGTATACATTTTTTAAAACATAAATATTTCTTCTTGTTAAATTACCAATTTGTGAGCTGACTTAACTCCATTTTGAACCTTATCAAGAAAGCTTTATCCTTTTCCCCGTATCCTTTTCGTTTCCTTGATTATTTTTACTTGGCTTCCAATAGTTACAATTTACACTTGTTGAATTAACAATAAGTTCGCCTATAAATAACTCTTGTTTTTTTTTTTCAATTCCATCTGTATTTGGATTTCAGTCCTAACAGCATTCATTTTTCAACAAGACTTCAATGTTGATTTGTAGTGGGATGAAAACGTTCTAGTGATGAATATGTTTAACTGCAAATCATTCACAAATACATTGCAAAACTCTGGCGACTCTTTTCTTTGACAAGGATAAATCACAGTATTTTTGGACTTTTGACTAATGATACGGCTTTTTTTTCCGGAAAAGAATTCTTGGGATAAATGAATTACATATGCTGTTAAACTGACCATTGTCCTGGATTGGAAACGAGATGCGCACTTGAATGACAAATGAATGTAATTCGAAATGTAAAGATTCTCCTCATCACGAATGTTTGCTCACCGAATAGGACGTACCGAATTACATGTGAATTTTATATCTTGGACGGGAAGTAGACTTGTGAGGAAGCTTCCGCGAGATTCACAAAGTCAAGTCAAGGGGGAAAAGAGGAAAGAGAGAGAGAGAGCTATAGCAAGAAAGAAAACGGAGAAAGAAGGAAGAAATGTAATGGGGTTTGCGATCGTGTCCTTCTCTCTTGTTGTTTCTGGTCACGTCTCCCTGTCTCTCTCTCTCTCTCTCTCTCTCACTGTCTGCCTAGAAATCTTTTGTCAGTTCCACCAAGTTTCTTTTGAGACTCCAACTCCTGTCTTGCTTCTCGCCTTGTCTTGTCTCTTGATGCTCTCTTATCCCACGTCGTCGTCATTTTCTTTCATTTTCTTCTGGATCTCTCTCTTCATCTCTCTTCTTCTTCTTCGTTTTTGACGAGCTCTATTTCCACGAGCTTGTAATCATCATTAACATCGACAATAATTTAGATTTATTGGAAACATCCCCCCACTCAAAGACATTATAAGACGTGCACTCTGTTTCCCCATGTAATTGTTACGTGTGTAAATGTGTGGGAGAGTGTTTAAGCTTTTCTTCTAAATATTGGTTATGCTTATGCCTCCACCCATGACTTGTTTACATGTGCACACATCCACCGCATGTATTGTAGAATCAAGTTTACTTCAGTCCCGGACTCCAAGAGCTCCCATCCTTTCTTTTACACTCAAGTGTGACAATATCCTCGTGGAACTAAGACATTTACATGCATAAACATTGTGAGCAATAAATTCTTGGTGCACGTTAGCTTCAAAATACGAAACCATGTTCAAATTGTTAACATCCAATATAATCGTTTCCACATTGCAAAACTCATTTCCCTTTGCATGGAATCCCAAACAAACGTACACAAATTTACGAACAACTAAATGATGAATAGTTCACCATGAAATTCTATTACTTCCCTACATAATTTTAATACTCTTCATGTCCTTTTTATTCATGCACAAAGTTTCTTGCAGTGATTCCATGGAAACATACTTCTTTTTTATTGTCTTTGGATGATTTCTCTATTCTCTATTGACAAATTTTGTAGTAGTAAAATGCATCGAGTGACAAAGTACATGTTTATACGTTTATTCATTGTAAGTTGTATAAGAAGACAAGACAAGAAAATGACAAGTTTTCATATCCGCTTCCGAAAATAGGGGCCGGAAGAAAATGGGATGAATCTGTTGGATTTTTAGAATAACAAAGGGGTTGTGTCATATGTGCAGACTGTGTGAAGGGTCGGGAAAGAAGGAAGGGAAAGAAAGAGATAGAGAAATCATAAAGCGAAATAGAAATAAAATGTGTAAGTTTTGAAGAAGAAGAAAAAGAATAAACAAGGAAACGTTTCTTCAAACTTTTGTTTTCCCGTCGCTTTTGCTCCTGAACCCGAATTTCAAGTTGCGTCTCAAGACTTGTTTTTTTTTTGTTTTGAAAGTTTTTCTTGGGGAAGTTTATGTCTGTAAGGATATGTCTGTAAGGATATGTACAAGTATTTTCTTGAGCTCAGTGCAAAGATTGAAAAAAAAATTCAAGAAGACCGAAGAAATGCACGTTTAAAATATACGCTGATTTAAATTTGAGCCGTAGCCGAGACGAATTTCCCTGAGTAGATTCAGGAAAAAGAATTCATTTGCATGGAATATAATGCACCTTTTGTGCTATATGCATGCGAACATCCGAAACATAACCATGTTACTATTCAGTTTATTCAGTTTCACTTCACCCCGTCATAAAAATATGCGACTCGAATTCACTTTTGATGAGTTATGCAATTTTGAATATACATACAAAGTTTGAAATCTTTAAACCCCATTTCATTTTCTCTATACATTAAATCACGGCTTTAAAATGAATGATGACAGTTTTGCTTCAAAGATTTCAAACCAATAAATCCCACACAAGTACAAATTGTTTTGCAGTAATTAATGAGAATTATTTTGTTTGCATTAAATCAGTGTAACCGAATATTTATGTATTTAAAAATATTTAATGAACGCTCCACACAAGAAAGCGTAGGAGAAATGCCGCGATTACTCAGTTGGCATTAAATTTCCGTTGTAGTTATGAATTATGAATGTAAAACGATGCTGACAATAACCTCTAGAGCGTTTTCACTCTCGGCATTTGTCTGAGACAACCAAATCATTCAAAATTCATACAGCTGTGTTTGTTCTCTCCTCTCCAGTTCCGCAGCAGCTCCAAAAGTATTCACAACGGATTACACGCAGAGATTCCCCTCATTTCCCATGTTTTCCATCTGATATGAAAAGGAATTACCGCTCCAACAGGAACTAATTTGCAAATTGTTGGGAGCACCAAAACAGCCGCATACTTATTAGGGATTAACGAGTAGGGAAAGAACCACCAGTGCTCAAGAAAACGGTGAGGATACTCCCATCAAAATGTTGAGGGAAAATTAAGAAAGTACATACTACAATTCACATTTTATTCTGTTCAAAATAAATACCAACACTCTTTCATTAGCGTACCAGCATAAAAACTTTACAAGATTTTATGCAGCGTGTATAAAGTTTGAATTTTGTTTTGTAAAACGTGTGCACAAAATCTATAACATTTTATTGCAGTTTTTTTTCTTTCTCACAGGCCAAAGGCAAACAAAAAAAACATACTATTTTGAACGGTGACTCGTTGTAAATCCGTGGAATTGGGCAGTAGTCACGTACAATGGGAAATTACATTTTTTTTATAGGGTTGTAATCGAATTTGAACACAAGCCAATTACTTCTTCATCAAAAAGTGAGCTTTCCTCCATCAAAATACATTTTCTAATTTCTTTTTTTATAGAGTAAAATCCTTATTTTTTTTGCAATCGACAAGTGTTGATTGGAGAAGGGAAAAGACCATGAAAAATGCTTTTGAAATGCCATTTAAGAGTTTGAGACATTTGGGATTTTCTCCCCCAAAAAAACCAAAAAATGATAATAAATTTGGACTATTCGAAGCTAATGGAAAAACTGCGACATCGTTAATTGAAAAACTAAAAGGCATAAATCAAACATAAATTTTGTGCTTTGCTTGTGCAAGTACGAACTTATAAGCATGTCTTTTGCATGTACATCAGGAATAGAAAGGGAAACGTATAAAGAAAGTATAGGTATGGAAAATACATGCACACACGCACACAAACAAATGCATCTACTATTCCGCAATGGTAAGACACTGACTGAAGTTTTAGTGTGACATGTACAGATAGTCGACGGAACAGACAAAAGCGCTTTGAGGATTTAGAAATTCCTGATTTTGTAAGCCGTCTTCATTTATCAACATGTGGCATGGCATGTTGGATTTCTGCATTGTACATTTGTGAATAGAAACTCCTGCTAAACTGTTCTGTATACCTGAAAAACCTCTCTATCTCTCTCCAACTCTACAATACCCAACAATACGCAATATCTATAGCTCTTGGAATAGTGAATGAAGACACTGGAAATATCTTGTAACTTGTCAACTTTTCGTCTTTTGAGAAAAAATGTTGACGCACACACAGAGACGCACAGACTTTTATACAGAGACAGAAAGAGAGAGAGAGAGAGAATGGAAGTAAATAAACTACAAGTTATTTTTCTTTTTTTACTCTCCAGCGTTGCGTAAAACGTGTGCATACAAATGAACATGCATTTAGTATGCACTCAGAATGTATAATACTGCGGAAAGAATCCTCTAGAGTGTTTTCATTCCTTTTCTCTTGGTTCTGCTGCTGAATTTTTCCTATACGTTTTCCAATTCCAAGATCAATATGGTAAATTTGATGTTGTCTACATTCTACAGTCTACATCTTTAAATGATTTGATCTAACAGAAAACAGAATTCAACTATGCCATGTTTCACATTTTTTGGTGACAATTAATATTGTGTTTAACATTAAAAGGAACCAATTCATATTGTATGTATGTATTTGTTTTTCAAAATTTTGATTGCGATTAAAATTCCCTCTACACCTCAAACCGCAAGCATAATATGAATAAATTAATAAATTAAATTAGTAAAAATTTGTTATGGGCTTCCGTTTCAAGTTTGACATTGAACACGTGAGTGTCTCTTAGCGCATCTCTACACACTACAATCTACAGTTCTACAGCATGTAGCACTCACAATCAGACAAAGTGATATAATATTAGAGCAAGAGCTCAAAGCGATATTATGACGAGGACTTCCTTGGGTCGACGAATCTCTTCTAGGTATAAGTTTTGTATTTATTTTTGTCTCTCCATCTCTCTCCCCATGTGCCTTTTTCCAGGAGTGGAAGAGCAGTTCACGAGAGTTGAAAACACGAGAAGGCAAATGCAAATGCAAAAGAGTACCTACACATACCACATATATACAGATACATATACAAGATGCTTCATGAATGTCACATTAAGGAGTAAAATGGTTTTACGGGGGTGACGAATGCTGCTCATATACGATATATACAGATACAAATACACACACTCACATACGATACATTTACATTCGTAAAACTCCTCGAGTAAAAACAAAAACCTAAATAAAACTTGTACATATGTATCCACAATCCACACATACGAATAAGTACATGTACATTATCTACTCAAATGTTTTACTACAGCCACAGTATCCTTTTCCAAACAAAACCATGGGATACGTTTTCATATACACATCATGTGTGTGTGCGTACTTACATTTTCTGAACACTCTACTAGGTTTGAATGCAGATACATTTTGCTTTTGAAGATATGAAAAACCATGCTCTCCAGTTACGCGAATGCAAGTTGTAATATAAAAAAATGTCACATACACACACATGTACGATATTATGCACTTTTCTCTTGGAGATTCTCTTAGAAAGATTCTTGATGAGTTTGAACGAACTAAACTGTATCTATAGACAATGTTCAAGTTTTTTGAAGGATTAGATATGCTTTGGTTCAGCCACATAAATAACAATGTTGTATTTAACTATACTGTGCTATAATTTTATTTTCTCTCGATACGGTAATACAGATAGAGATGGTAGCGGCAAGCGGTAAGGTCTTTGTGTCAAGTCTAATCTTAATCATGGCAGTGTTTTTGTGCAAATATCTAAAGTAGTGAGTGTGTGTTTGTGAGTGTACAAAGTAAAAATTAATCTTGCATCAACACTCTGGATGAGAAGACGACGAAATTATATTACATCACATCACATTCAGTTGGACCCACATGCGTAGATCCAATATCCATCATAAAAAAAAACATGAAACGACATTATTTTTAAAAACTGTCAACCTACACAAATTGAAGAATTCCCAGTTGAAGCGTGTGCACGTCTGCATTAAATTCAACATGTTGCATTGCATGGCATTGCATCAACGCAAAATTACATTTTGTATACAGGGGAAAAAAATGATATGGATGAAAAAATGGTAATCTTGTTATTCCAATGCTCTCATAATTCAATTCAAGACAAAAAGAACAAGTTTAAGATGAAAAGGTTATGCACTGAAAAATGAATAGAATGGATTCAAGATTAGTTGCATCTCTTCGTTTCTTGTTTACGTCCTCAGAGAGTGAGAGTGAGAGAGTAAGGGAGAGAGGGAGAGAGAAAGAAAGAAAGAGGATGATACGGGGGAAGCAGAGGAACTGAGAAGATATCATGTATACGAGAAGGTAGCTACCTTATTTTTTCTGTTCTTATGGTCTGTGTTCTATATTCAAGTGTGTTGTGTATACACTACACACATTGGTAATGTCGTAATGTGTTCTTTTCTTTCATGCGCGTTCCACCACCAAAATCGCTACCATCACCACCAGCAAAATCAACGACGGCGACGATGGAGCTCAGTTCCAAACATTGGGCATAAATGGAACAGTTTTCTTCTCCGTACTTCTACTCTCTTCGTCTTGTCCTTCTTCTTCTTCTTCTTCTTCTGCATCTCATCGTGTGAGTGAGTCTTGCAGCGTGGATCGGAATTTTGTGTCTGTCTCAAGGAACGTCAACTCGTGTTTCCGCAATTCCTCACCACTATACACACACGCACACATCCTTTCTGCCGGCATTCCTCCATGTGTTGTCGTTTCTTCCACACGCTCTACGTCAGGATGGACCAAGGAAAAAAAACTTGAAAAATACTCTTTTACTTATTCTCTCATTGTGTGTACAATAAGAGTCAGAGCGTGTGTGTGAATGTGTGTGTGTGTACATAATTCTACATATTTTCTTTATCATTACTATTTCTGTGCAGTGAACACAAGTTTCTGTTATTTCAAAACGTGCTGTAAAAAATATATAAAAAATAGCATTCCAGTAAGACCATTTCCTTAATTTACATTTCAAGACTCACTTGAAACAAGAGTTAAAACGTAAACAATTTAGAATATCAGTATAGTTTCGGAGTTGGAGTAAGTTTTTGTTCAAAAATACCAATGTGCAAGAGTCAAATAATTATTTTATACGGTATTTGTATCAGGAAAAGAACATCAATCAAGTCTGAAAAATACAATACAGAAATATTTTCGTCCGTTAGCAAGTAATCAGCTGATGAATTTGTACAGCATTCATTGTGTAAATTAGTAAATAAACAATATACAGTTGGAAAGGCAGTCCATGTTGGTTTAGCATTTGGATTGAGATTATAGTGCGTCAAATATTTCCCTTGTATAAGTTTCTGTTTGCTGATGATTTGTGAACTCTGTGTTAGGAGTTAAAGAGGAGAAGAAGGAGCTCTCCGTAATTCAAGCTTATAACCGGTAAGAAATATTAATTATTCCCAGACACAAAACACTACGCGCTATGAAAAAACAAGCCTTAACAAATTCTCTAAAGCTGTATATGGACTAAAAGAGATAATCGCTCTTGGTGGTGAAAGTAAAAAAGAAGAAGCTTAGATTGCATGGATGTAGATTTTGAATGCACAGCTGGCTGCTTACAAATGTAACTTACGTTAGTAACATTATTCAATTCCATTTTTTTGTACGTATTTTCATTATGTAATCTCTAGTGTCTCATGTCGATAAGTTGCATATAATTAATGGCTTATTAATTAATTAAAGAATCATCTCTGAGCTCAAACTAATATATTTCTTATTTGTTATTTGTAACCAAGCAAAAAGTAATAGTACGCATACAAAATTTACATTAATTGATTATAGTAATTAACAAAAACGGGGATTTGAATGGAGTATTTACTAACTACATATACCAAGTACAAGGTTGTGTTAATTTTGATTTATGCATTTTGAGCCAGGATTTCATAATTCGATAATTTATGGACACGCAATAAATCCCATTTTTTCGCAATTTGTTTTTGCCTTTGTTGTAGCGATATTCTTGAAAATAGTTGACGCGTGAGAAAATCTGTACAGGTGTACACAAAATCAAAAAGTTTGCATTGGCAACTACAAATATTTGAATACGTCGATTCGCCGTCGGCGAACATCAAAACTCAAAAGATAACCTAATATGCGTGGGTACTTTTGTAGTCCTTTCAATGTAGAATATAGAGTATCATTCCATTTCGGTTTGGTTGGTTTGTGTGACTGTGAAATCAAGAAAAAACAAGAGCTTCAAAATACAAGTACATCCTGATTTTGCACAAGTCAAGGTAATGTTTTTTTTGTGTCTGCTTGTCTGTGTGAATGCAAGTTGATTGACGTAAGCCGTTGGAAACAAAGAGAATAAAAAACTGTGAGCTAGTGAATAGTGGCTGGACACATTATTCTGTCGTAAGGAGGGAATGTTTCTCTCTAATCTTCATCTAACAGTTGCAATCACATTTTGATACGAGTAAATTGAATTGAAATATTTATTAATGAATAATTTTCTTGGCCTAAGGCTATCAACGAAATAATAGCAATGATTTTGAGTCTTTTGAGAGTACTCTAGCATGTTCGTTGACTTCACAATTGTGATTAGCAAGTGCCAACTGCTAAAACCAAAGAACTAGACCGGAGCTGTAGCTGTAGCCAGGGGTTGCGTGTAGCATGAGGACTAGTAATTGGAACGGTCGTATTAAATGATATAGTAATTGCAATATCATTCTACAAGTTCCAAGTTATCACACGTGGATAATAGTAATTACTAATCTGTAATTGCTTTCAATCTCTCATTCTCTCTCTCTTCCCTCTATATACGAAATTATATCTGTATTTCGAGGTTATTACAACTCTCTGCCTTCCTCACAGCCGTCGATTGTTCTAGCAATTAGAAACTGAACGTGAAGCAACATATATATATATATATATATACAGAAAAGGAGAGATTACACATTGCACACAATAAAAAAAACCACATCCTCTTTTGTACCCTTTTTCAGAATGTTCTGGGATTACCTGGAACACAAATTAAATGATTAGGTCATCCGCTCTAGTCTGCTCTGCTCTGATTTGCTGTTTTGAACTTGAACAATTTCATTGTATTAGTTGCAGGAAGTGAATTGTTATACATTCGTAGCGGACAGACGATGAGTATAAATATTTCTACCCTTTTTCATTATTGATCATTCGAACCGTAAAATTAAAACATACCCACAAACACAAATGTGTACTCGTTTATTTGGAATGCAACTAAAACAAGATGACAAGGAGCCTTGAGCAGGATTTTTGCAATTTAAAGTTTGAATTATATGAAACGAAAACGTAAGAAAGAAAAGACTATTCAGTTTATTTAGTTACATGGATTCAATTTAAATAAAGACATTCAACTTGTCATCAATAAAAAATATATCAGTATATATGTACTTTAAAAATATTTAGGCAAATTTGTGGGAGCAAATTTTCCCCTAACGGAGACGCCCATCAAATAAAAATGTCTAGAATTTAATTTGAATTTTTATATACACCTTAAAATTAAAACTAAAATTCAAGACTTTGAAAGAAAAAAGATGAACGTTTGACAGGATTTCCTTCTGTGTTCTTGTCTTGTGTTTGCCGCAAATTGCAAAAAAACTTAAACGTAGGCATATTTTATGTGCATGTGTCCCTTTTTTACTTTTTTTCTTCTTCCTCCTACCTGCTGATCCTCTGAACTGAACTCTGCTCTGCCATTTCTCATGTCTTCGGGGCTGAAAAGATAAACGAATTTTCCACATACTATTCGAACTAGACAGATGAGCTATCAACACATGCACATAAAGATACGAGGGAAGGAAGCTGTTCAATATTAATTGGAAATTTTTTGAGGAATAACTGAAAGCTTCAGATTTTGAGATAGATATTTTGGCTGAATGACTGATGAGAGTAAATTCTCACCTTTGTCATGCACACTACACGCTGAACTGTATGACTTGAAAGAGCTCTAAGGCTAAAGGTTCGAGTAAATTGAAATTGAGCTGGAATTTCCCTGTATCTTTTCTACCTACAGTCTTTGCACATTTCAAATTCCGTCTATGTTGTATGGTTATACACAAAGATATTCTAGTTGAAAAGGGGGGAAATTTCTACTGCTGCTGCTGAATTTGAACGTATGTAGAAAAAATGCCTCATTTTGTAGAAATAATAAAAGTTTTCTAGCCGCAATGGTGGAAATATTTTGAGGATCTTCGTTAAAATGTATGACGTGACAACAAAACTCCCTCCTCCTCACCTTGTCTGCCGTAAACTTTGTAAATTGTGAGGACTGATATTTACTATTTCGACAAATAACAAAAGAGAAGCTATACAGATACACAACTCATACTCACACCACACTCCCCGATGTTCTCAATTTCCGCAGAGACGAATAGAAAAATGCCCATAGTTTTCGGTATATTCCGTATAATTTCTCGTCTCACTACGCACTTCCCAAATTTTTGAGTAGAAAAATCCAATTTTTTTACTATACAGTTTTCAGACGGAGACACACGTGCATTGCATATCTAAAGAATATTTACGTAATGGCAATAGTAATAGTAAATAGTAACGAAGAACCCCAAAGACCAAAAGACATGGAAGAGAAAAGGCTCGCTTTTCCTTTTCTCTCCTTGTCAATTTGGTACGGCCACTGTGTGTGTATTTATGTGTATTTATGTGGAACCCTCGGGTTGACAGTAGGAAAGCCAGTGACCTAACCATAAGAAACAAACAAATAAATAAGAGTTTAGGGAATCCGTCTCTCTCTTTCTCTCTCTCTCTCTCTCTCTCTCCCACCTGGGTTGCTCGTACTTTTTCCTTATAGTGAGACGGTTGTAGACATATTATTACGTATAAAGCCAAGCCGAGGTACTGACGGCCAAGGCTTATTATAACACACACACACACACACACACACACACACACACACACACACACACACACACACACACGGTTGCTCCTCTCTGCCCAGTTCCATTGCCATTGCCATTACTCGAGCACAAACTACTACCACTAGTTTACTACACGAAGCACCTTTTCTCCTTGCGTGTACATACGAGGGAGACATTGAAATGAAACGGTATAGATACGGCATGAATGCCACAGGCCTTTTTATTCGTTTTCCTTTTATATATTATTTAGTCGACCGGCTTGCTGAAGTTAAATTCAGTCGAGGTTGACTCACCGCCGAGACAAGAGACTTCAAACACAGAGAGAGAGACAAAACAAAGGAAAAAACAAGCAAAAAACGTAAATCAATTCTATACATCCGTGTCCTTGTGTGTGGATTGTGACTACTATAAATATTTTACGTCTGTTGGATCCTCTCACAATCAGTTCAATTTCCTTCATTGTTTCAAATAGCAGTTGTGGCAAATATTGAGTATTAAAAAACATCCAGTTTTTGTACTGCTCATTCATCATGCAAAGTTTCAGTGGGTTTTGGATTTAACATAGAATAAAATTGA
The DNA here is from genome assembly GCA_034699125.1 of Gisinianus flammeolus. Taxonomy (NCBI): domain Eukaryota; kingdom Metazoa; phylum Arthropoda; class Collembola; order Symphypleona; family Katiannidae; genus Gisinianus; species Gisinianus flammeolus. The sequence continues at coordinate 39,341 of JAIUND010000758.1, forward strand.
TTTGTCAGTGAAAGTATCATTATTATTGTTGTTGTTGTTGTGTCATTTCGTGTTTATATTCATGTGAAATAACTCATGAAATATGTGAAATCGAGTCGGTTTTTAGTTCTATTATTTTTAGTGTGTACCTGTGCAAATACAGTGGGGTTTCTGTGTGTTGTTCTGTGCGTTTGTGGATTTGTGGATTGAATCATGTTAATTTCCCATGTGTTGTATTGTTTTGTATTCTTCTTGGCTTACTACTCGATTGGATGAAATCAGGAATGTAATTTCAACTGAATTACGTAATCGTGAATCATGATCTGGCAATTGTGATCGTATGTTTTGCCCGTGTGAAGTGCAATCTAATCCTTACATAATATTAGTCAAATCATTGAATTCCCTTTCAACATTCTTTACTTGTAAGACAACTAATTGCATGTACAAAGTACAAGACTAGTTACGAGGAGAATGTGTACATAGATTTAAGACTCGTATGTAAAATAAATAGAGGCTTTCAAGTTTTTTTCCCAAGTGATGATACAGTGTAAAAAGTGTACTCTGAGTGAGAGAAGAAGAGTGTTTGTGTTTTTGTGAGTGTTGAATTCTCTACGGTCCACACGCTTAGTGGTTGGAAGGTGAATTTACGGGATCACATTTTTGGCGCTGAAAATTATTGTACGTATACGTTCGTTCATACCAAGTTCACTTTTCACTTTTCCCATGCTTGGTTTGCTTATTCTTTTTTTTTTTTTGCTTGTATCTGTATTTATTTTTTGATGGTGCATTACATAAAGCTTAAGATACTTACAAATGCACATCTTGCTTTTAGAGTTGTTTCTGGGTGTTTGCCGGTATTTCTCTCCCTCTGTGTATTTTGTGCATGTTCATGTATAGGTACATTAATTTTATTTTCAAGCCTTTAATACCTTGCTGTAACTTTGCCAACAATTTCATGTAAGTTCATGTGACGTTTGAAGTTTACCAGCCAGCCAGCGCTCAGTCCAAGTCATTTACGATTTGTAATAAAAGTTTAAACTTTTGACTTTGAGAAAATGAGAACGTATGGCTGAAAATTTGGTGTGTATGAACACAAATAAATTTTATGTAACACTGGAAGTGTATTGGCAATACGTAATACTGAAGGGGGGAAATCATTTGAAAGGACTTTCTTCAGTCAAGAAAGAAGAGTCGAGTCGAGACTTGGACTAAAAATGTTGAACGTGATTATATATTTTCGTTTGTAAAGGATCAATAGAGTCATAAAGTATAATAAGAATAAAAGAGAGAAACACGATCCACGAGGACCAGCACCAAGGCAAGTCAAAGTCAAGCCCTTTCAATACACACAATCTTCCTCTACAGTCTACACTTCTACAGTGTTAAGCCTACGAGAATTGAGTAATGGTGTATGGCCGTTATGTATAGGCATAAAAATGCAAATTTTCTATGGTATTACATGTACATTGTGATGTGAACTTGCTACAGATCATTATTATTGAGTAGTAAAATGGCTCTTGTGGTTTGTACAGGGCTCAAATGATAAATTTGTTGGAAAGTTTGACCACAAACTGCGGATCTTAATCATGTAAACGAATCCACACACACACACACACACCTGAGCACCCAAAATCCTTGTGGTGACTGCGAGACAGTTGGCATTCGATATCATATAATATTTTATTTAACAAAGTTCACGAGGAGATCCACTAAATTAAAAACTAACTTGCTGTTTGTTACCATTTTACAATCCAATGTCAAGTATATGTATGTGAAAATTGTAGCTCTCACTTGTTCATTCCTCACTTGCAACTCACGAACACAGTAATTTGTACTCCAGTATTTCATAAAGTATACATGAGAATGTTTGTACTGGACACGAAGTTTTTATATTACCTACCGCAAAAAATTGAGCAATCGTATATATCGTACATGTACAGAGGGTGTTTCATCTTCATTTGGCCAGATTTCAAATTAATTTTTTTAACATTTATGATGACGATGGATGGTTTTAGTGTTTTCTATGTGATTCCCCTGTCTCTTAACTACAAGTCTGAGTCTTCTTTTCCAAGATTGGTACACTTTGGTGACCAGGGTCAAGCTGATCTTGGACCACTGCCGTTTTAGACTTTTCCACGATCCTATTTTACTGGTTGGGCGGCGTTGGAAAAGTCTTCGTTACAGATAGCCGAGTCTAAATAAATTCGTGGGACTTGTATCAGGTGATTTGACTGGGAAACGGCTATTATTCATGATTTTGATGGTCATCCTGTCCTCAAGGGCAAGTGCGTAGATCGGATTTTGGGGGAGGTATGGGGGGACGCAGCATCATTATTAACTGATATCTTGTCGAGGTCACCAGAGTACAGTTTTTGGAGCTGCACTTTCAATAATGGTTCCAATGCGAAGCCACTGTATCGTTCAATCTTATAAAAATGTTTGATTATTCCTTGTACCGTTCTTGTGGATACTTAACCTTTTGTGGACATGTTTTTTGTGATGGTGCATTGTCCACGGAGGTCAGGAGGTCAACTTTCCTAAAAATCCCCGAATTCAGGACTTTTCAGGGTTATCATTCAACAGACGATTTTTTCCCTTTGGCCTTTGCCTTTCATTGTTGACTTTCATATATTAGTACATTATGACCCTCTAATTAAAAAATAACTATATTTTTAACTTTTGGTTACTCCACTTTGGCCCTGTAGCTCAAACACGGCATGGAAAACGCTAAAACCATACCCGGTTAAATTTTCTTGGCCATGTTTGTCAAAAATGAAATTTTTTTTTGCCACAACCACCACGAAACTTCCCTCTTCTATTAAAATGTACTCCCATGGCACTCCTGACACTACAAGTATGTCTATCAGCGCTATTAATCTGGCCAAATGAACATGAAACACCCTCTGTAAAAACGTAATACCGTCAAAAAACGCACCTCTCGTGCCACACGTTTTCTTCTCGTGTCGTCAAAAACGCATAGACACACAAAAGTTTAGCTCGAAGTTTAGCTAGAAGTGTAGACGTGTAGGAAAATTAAAATTAAAATGAGTTGTCATTCTTAAAGAGAATCTCAATGTTGAATTCATTGGACTTTTGGGCGATTAACTAGAAGTTCTAGGCAGAAAGTAAATCTTGGTTCGATATTTCAGTGTCCTTTCGATTTTGATATTTTGCAAAAATCATTAAAGCAGGGAAATTATCAATGGAATATGCAAATGCCATGAAATTTAATATTGTCTATTGTCAGATTTTTTTGTGTGTAATGATTTTATGAGATGCGCGAACCATGACAGTTACATGGGCTATAAATGTAGGATTCGGTCGAGTGTTTTGGGTGTGCTGACTGTGCTGAGTACACAGCAATTAGAATTATACACAGTCCACTCGAGGAGTTCCTTCTTAAAATATGTGTGTAGTGTGTGTTTGTATCGTCGAGTGCACAGTGGTTTCAATAGAATGATGATGGAATGTAATGAGACTCACAATCGTCAGAGACGACCAGCAGGAGATCCTCAGAAACAAATAGTTCGAAAGTCAACGCCTTTATTAGGCACTGAATGCTTGTCATGTACACATTTGTGAGTTGTATATATGTAAATTATTATGAGTTGTAAATCAAAAGGAAATTAGGTAAAATAGACTTTTGTCTCACGGGTCGTCCTCAGTTGTAACTCACAACTCACCCTGATCGTAAACTGTGATAAGAAAGACTCGTGAGGAAACTTGTGAGAAAAACTGTCCTTCTCAAACATCCATCCCTCGGAGGGATTCCCTTCAAACAAACCAAAACTGAGAAGACTTGATTTTGAACGTTTTGAATGCAGAAATTATGTACTAAATACTAGTACGTACTATGTAGTAGTTTCTCTTTTCTTTCCAAATTCTCAACCTTCACTTTCGGCCCTTTGAAAGAAAGAACCTTTAATCCCAAAACAAAGTCAAGAGTCAGAATAGGATTCCGAAGCAATAAGCTGGAGTTTGGATCTTGAATGCGAAACACAAAAGTACACGCGTATAAACTTTAACTTTAATATACTGACCAAGTTGATTTGTGTACAAAATACAAAACATATTGTCCCATTTCTCAGAAAAACTCAACAATATTTGAACAACAAAAACCATGTAGGTACAATTGGAAGGATATTTAATCAAGTTTTCCATTTCAACACAGGGATCGTCGACTTTCTATCTGTATACTTACTCGCGTTTTTGTTGCTTCGCATTCGCATTGCATCGAGTTTGAGTTGTAATTGTAATTGTAATTGCTTAGATTTTACATTCGTAAAGCTTCAAGCTTCTACGCTTTTGACTCCTTCCCCATTTCCTGTCTTTTCTCAATCTTCTTCACAGACGGGAGATGGATTTTTTGAGTCATGTCCTATTTTCGTAGTTATTACCGTCAGTACAGTTTTTTTTAAAAAAAAGAGTTTGCATGTAAACTTGACGGCAGAGGACATGTTCACTGCTCAATATCCACCTATACTAGTTAAAGAAGATGACTTGTTGGAATTAATGCTGGTGTGAGCAAGGACTTTTATTTATTAAACACAATTTGTGAGACTTGAACAGGGATATTGTGGGTATGGTATACATAAATACATGCAGATATTGTGTGAGTGTGACGACGATATGAGTGTGTCGAAGAGGACATGAATAATGTAAGTATACCTATAGTTGAGTTATACAGTTGTTCAAAATTCATACGCAAGTAAAATGCATAATGTGATGAACTAAATTTGTATGTTGCCTCTCCTCTGTCACAGTCCAAATGCATGGAGCGGTTGAGTGCTACGTCAACTTTTATAGCATGGATAGTAAAAAGTCCCATTTTAATTTCACTCTGTTCATTGTGTTTGGTGGGAGAGCAGCATTGCAAACACATGTATATTTCTTATTTTGTTCCAGCCCATCGTTTCCTCCAGACTATAAACAGTAGACGCCGCTATAGATAAAATTATTTTGTCATTTCATGCTCTTTCTCTCTGAGAAAACTTGACTGGTAGCATCTTCTTAATGCTTCACTGTTTAACACAGACGTCATCGTCTTTGAGTTCAAAGTAAGACGTTTGGCGTTGCTAAAATATTACACGTGAAGGTATTTGAGCAAATTGGAATGCAGAATTTTATTATAGGGAGGAAAACTCTTCAAAATCTTTCATTAAGTTGGTCGTCGTCTGTTCTGTTTGAAATTCTAGGGCATCTAAATTTTTCAAATTTTATGCATATTCTTAGAATTGGAAGGGAAGTCCGATGTAAAAACTTTACTTCAGTTTTACATTTATCTACATATATCCGTACGGATGAGAATGCAAAATTAAAAGTTGAGTATTATTCCGATTGTGACGCAATTCCATTTTTAAAATGCCCATAAAACGTTCTTTTGTCGGGCAACACCCAAAAACGTCCACAAAATGAGCTGTACAATGCGCAAATTTTTTTTACAAAAACATTTTATTTGTAGAGTATTTAAATACCCACATTTATGGTATATTCATGCTTGAAATCTAAAATTTTTAATTTTCTTTTGAACAAGGCCATTAAACGGTTTGAGTGATTAAATAAGCGTTTAGTTTGAACAATTGTGTAAGAATTACCTCCACGTAAATTATTGAGTGTTCTGTTCCAGTTGGTACTCACTCACTTACTGTACAATGCTTAGTTTGGAAAAACCTTTCCAACCTTTTAACGATAAAATGAAGGAAGGATTTGGTGTAATATAGTAATCGGTGCCGTCTTCTGTACAGAGCTCACATGTGATACATGAGAAATTCATTTTTATTTTTATTTGCAATTAGCCCAAAACAAATTACTATTAACTATTAAATCGTAAGTACATGCTCATATGTACTACTGCGCCTAAAGTAAAAATGAGGTCTGTGGTGGTCATATAATAGGACTCGAATCGAATTGGACCTATTATTTTGATTATATTATGCCGTGTAAGATATTTTAATCTACCTACCTTATCTACTTTATTGTATCGTCGGTATAAACATTATTTCTTACTCACCTGGCTCGACCATCGTATCACAAGAAACCTATCAAAGGTCATTTTATTCGTTCGCTTATCGTTAGTGGTTGTTTTGTATACGAGGCCAGAGAATAGAGAGTCGAAGCTAGTCATTCATTTCATTGTTTCAACTCAACATCCTGTCACGAAAGTATTTTACACACAAACACACACAAATTGGAATTGGACATTGGACATCGCTGGTGATGGGGGAAATCCTCAATGTTCAATTAACCAAACGAGGCTATATTATTATTATTATTATGGAGCAGGTCCGAGCAGGGGAAAATCGTGTCTGCAAATACAAACCTTCTCAATGTACCTGCTGACGATCTAAAAAAAATTCGGTACCAAGCCGTTGCTGAATTCCGATTTTTTTTCCTTCTCTCTCTCTCTCTCTGATCATTTTATAAAACAGACAGACACGGTGTGGGTTCTGTTCTCGTTTCCTCGCCAATTTTCGTGTTCGAGTCCAACAGCTGCATTTGACTAATCTAATTGTAAGTAATAACGAACCAGCAACAATGTTTTTGTTTTTGTTGTTACGAAAATGTTGAATATAACTGCGTACATGCATTATTATTGTTTGTTTTTTAACGGCCAGAATTCACTCGATTCTTTTTTTAATATTTTAAATTGTGAGAATCTAAAGTCTAAACAAATCATAGGCGGAATTACAATACATTTAATGATCGCTTGTAATTTTTGCTCGAGGGGGAAAAGGGGAAAAAAAAATTAACTATGAATGAATTATGGCTTAAAGTTACTTGAAATTCATTACAATTCTCATCCTCGTGTTACGGTTTTTCCAAGGTGGAGTCGTCTTAAATTTCAATAATTATTGACCAGCTGGTCAGTTTCCTCTTCCAATTCCATTCATCATTGTCTCGTACACAAGATCAAAGATCAACAAATAACTATAACTCTTTTGTTATCTTCCTACAGATGATGATTTCAAATTGCAAATTTCTCATTTAGAATTGCAAATATAAAAAAAATACAGCCGTATCAGTTTGTGCAAATCATGTGAGAACTGTTTTTTTGGCAGTGCACATTTTACTCACACAAATACGTGGAATGAGAGTGAGTCAGTGTTTGTGTGAGTGTGTTTAGATCTCTCGTTCAGAATTTTGTCTCACACGAGATCTCTCTCTCTCTCTCTCTCTCTCTCTCTCTCTCTCTACGATGTATTCAAGAAAGTCATGGTAGACGTTTATCCGTTGGTTTAAAAAAAATTGACAATTGAGACCTGTTTCTGTTTGGAATACGAAATAAGATTGTCGTCGTATATTATATTTCTCAATGGGACAGTTACATGGGAAAATATATGGTATGAAAACAAGTTGACGTCTTGTATAATCGTATATTCTTAGTTATGATTCTTGTATGAATGGATAAGCCAAAAAGCAGACTGGAGGGGATGAAGAAAGCATTAAAAAACAGAGAAGGTGTGGCTCTTCAACTTAAACATTGAAAATTATTTGTGTGCGTGTGTTTGTGTCAGTCTCTGTGTGAAAGCTGAATCAACATTGTTTGGACGTCATTTTATTACCTTTGTTCGAGACAAAAAAAAACTCATAAAATCCAATTTTTCATTATAACGTCGTCTTTAATACTCATCACATTAGATAGGTCAAGACAAGATGAGACAAAACTCAACTACTCAACCTCAACAGTCATTATTTATATTACTATTCATAATTCATGTAATAAAAAACGGTGACAAACCTTAAAAATATTCCAATAAAACTGACTCCACAACATCAAAATTTGAATCAGCAGTTCTTTTTTCCATCAAAAAATTCTGCAGTTTGTCCATCAGCAGCAAGAAAAGAATCCTGCTGTAGAATTCCAAAATGGAAAACCTTCCTTGAACTTGATTCAACTGTCAACCTTGAAATGACACATTGAGAAATTGAATACCTACTTGGCATAATTTTGATGTCACCTTTTATTTTCGTTACAGGATACTATGTACTATATATCATAAAAATTTAAAGAATCCCGAAAACAAAAGCTAAAGAAACATAAAAAAAAATTTTGTTGTTGTCACCCTGTGAATTCACATTGATATTTGATGACGAATATTGTTTGGGAATTGTACGAGAGAAGTGAGTCTACATAAAATGTATTTAGCATTTGGATTTCTGGAGAACTAAAAAATAACAAATGGTAGAGAGAGAGAGAAGGAATAAGAAAAAGTCGTGTACAAGTTTCTAATGAGAGGGCAGTAACTTTTACATTGATGGAGTTCGCCTCAATAATAATGAAGTGTTGACTTATCTAAATTAAAAGTGGCTCATTGTAAAATAGCAGATCTTGTTAAATCATTTGCATTCTCCACTTCTGAAGTTCGTGTGTGTGTGTTTGGATGTCTGGGAGTCGGGAGAGTTTGCTTGTACTTGTACGATAGATCAAAGAAGTTTTTTTGAGGGGCTTGTCGTTTTATATTCATGTCGTTCCTAATGCTCCTCATCTCTCTCTCTCTCTCTGCTTCATCGCCAACTCTTTCTCTGTTTGTTTCTCTTTCGACGCTCATCAACCCCCTTGTGCGTTCGTTCCACAGAGGCACAACTGATGAAAGATAAAGTGATGTAAAATAACGCCCAGTCTTACTCGATTCCCTCACAAATTTTAATCTAATTGAAAGCAAAAAAAGTGACTTGCACAAGCCCCACCACTTCTTTTTTTTTTACTATACGGAACTGAACCTTGTTGTGAATTGTAATTTTACTGCATAAATAAATCCTCGTTTAGTTTAACTCGCACCAATTCAAAAATATGCATTCCATTTTCACATTTCCTTTTCGCAAGGAAATGTGGATATTTTTTCTTTACATCAATACAAAAATTAATTCCACACTACAAAACTTCAATTTGCATAATTATAGCATTTACAATTTACGGTAACGGTATGTACATAACATACATTTACATTTTGTGTTGGGTGTACGTGTTGTGCGTGTAGGTCCTTTTTTTGACGCACGCATCATTTTTTTGTGGGTTAAATTAAGAAATCTAAATATATACTCGGTTCCATACCGATTCATACACAAAAGAGTCATTTAAATGTTGTACAGAGCCGCCAACAAATGACATGAATAAATCGGAATCTCCTGCTATCAAAGGACATGAACTGTATAAAGAGATGGTGAGGAAAGGAGCATCTTGTATTTTGGCGGAGGACTTTGATAGAGTAAGAATGGAGGAGATGTGAAGATGAGATTGGATGATGGAGCAACCGTGTGAATGATTGTTTGTGAGACTTGCATGGGGTCTGCGTCTTTCAGTCTCAACAAGACTCCCACTTCCTTCTTTTTTTCTTCCTTCTTTCTATAACCATTCTTTATATTTTATATAATATATATTTTCATCATATATAGGCAGAGGCAAAACATGTACATTGTACACAGATAATAGGGAGAATATGAGAGAATAAGCACACACTCGTATGCAACCCACCAACACAACACCAACCTGTTTAGTCGGCTTCGACACATTGGCTTCGGTATCGGTACTATCGGTGCATGGCTCGTTCAGCAATAAGTTGGGTATTATATTCTCGGGGTTTTTTCTACTCCATCTTCTTCTTCTTCTACAGATACGTAGGTACTTCTCCCTACCCCAAAGAAAAACTGCATTGAATCATTGAGCAGCGTCCGTACATACTCCATTACTGATGATGGTGAGTTGTTATAACTGTGGATGTACGAGCGTGACAGCGAGAGAATGTACTTACAGCCCTCAAATATATCCTAATAGGAATAGGAAGGGACAGGAATATTGAAGGAGAGAGACAAAGAGAGTAAAAGAATATTGGAATATGTACTACGAGTTAGTTGCTGTTGCTGCTCCTACATGCACAGGAGGGAAATATAGAGTGAGAAGAGGCCGAGCTGGAGCTATCAAGCTTGTGTGCCGGTATGCAATTTGCACTTGGACGTGTTTGGAATGAAATTCTCTGTTATTACGATACCTGCTTGATCAGTTATCAGCGCCCAACAAGGAAGATTTATTGCCAAGTCTCTCTCTCTTTCAACTTTCTTTTCCACTGTTGGATTTTCTTCATCTTCTTTCATGTAGTACTGGTTTATTGAACAACTCGAGAGATCCAGTCCTTACTTTATCTCAATACGTTCACTAAATGTTTTCCCCAGGAGAGATAGAGAGAGAGAGAATTTTTACAAGTCAAAATCTACAAATATGTATTTAAGTGCAACAATAAAACAGGAGATTATCTTTAAGACTCTTTAGTCAAAGGCCTTTCAAGCTCACGAACAGGTGTATGCATATACCTGATATACTTTCGATGAATTTCCTTTATTGTACGAGTATGTTTATACGAGTATACACACATACAGACCGAGTCATTGTTCTAAGGAGATTTCAATCTGTGGCTACACAACAATACATGATTAGTCTGTGTCAATATGGGATCCTTCAATGATGGTGTGAATTCTAGAGTGCAGCAGATGAGCATCTGCACACCGCGTTCCAGTAGGAATTACTGTTTTTTTTTTATACCTTGTGTTGTTGCTGTAATGATTGCATACGTCCTTGATTTGCGTTCGGATCGTCAAGCGTTATTAATCATGCATAAAGGACGTGAGGATTCTCTAACTAACTGATTCATATCTGTATGCGATATTCATCCTGAGAGCTCGTCTATTAGTGATTTATTTGATCAACTATAGTCGCTACTAATTACAATCAAAATATGGTTCAACCTTTTTCCTTTTCCTGTTTGTTTCTTTGTTGTTTTACAGAAAATAATTTAATACGTAGTTTCACAACGTAGCCGTAAATTATTTTCTAGAAAAAGCCAGAAAAAAAGCGAAGGAGCCAAAAGTCAAGTAGACTAATAAATTATGTTACTTTTATTTACAGAAAAAAAGGACAAAAATAAAAAGAATCCGTTCGACTCTTCATATTCAAAGTGAAAACGTTTCACAGAAAAGTGATTCAAAAGAATTATTGGAGAGCTCGAAATATTTTTTACTCGTACATGACAAATTGGATGTAATCTGCACAACAGGGAAATAGATTTTGCATGAGTGTCGTCGCCGTTTTCATTTGTCACAGTGATGGCATGGCTACGTTATGTGTGAATCTGTAGAAAAGAAACCATGGAATTGTAAAATTTCTTTCAGACTCGCTATAAATTAGATGTGTCGGAAAGGAAATTAATAAATCTGAATTTTTGCCTCGGTTGCAATTTTTCAACTCATGTTTCCCACCATGAAAAATTGCTGATTGCATGTTCTATTCCATCTATTCAAATCTTACCTGACGTGTTGGATTTATAATAAAAATAATGGGACTTCCGAGCTATACATTAACTGTGTCTTTCTGGAGGCTTCCGATTTGCTAGCTCATAAAATTTCCTTCCCGAATTAATTAAAGTCCGATCCGTTTCATCTTTCATGTATGCCATTCAATTTTATTCAAATGCCAAAAAAATGAGAGCCTTCTGCTTGCAATTTAGTCGGAATACTACTAGTAGGAATGATTTCAGAATTCAGAGTTTTGAGTTCCATGGTATTTTTTGCTACAGGTTGCTATTGGAACAAGTTTCCAAATATAAATTTTATTTCAAGCCAAGTCTATAAAATTAGATATTTAAAACATTTAAACTCCTATCTGTAGAAACTATATACGAGAAGAGTGAGTTGAATGAGAAAAGTAATGTTCCTGAACGAGACCGAGAATGAGCAGACTGGAAAACATTAAAATGAATGTATTTTGTGAAGGGTAAAGAGGATTTGTATATTGTACATGGGAATTGTTGGATACATACACACATGGACATTTTGCATGCAGTGTGCAATATGCAGTTGATCGTTGACCACAATATCTACATTATTTTTTTTTACATTGCTCCACCATCAGAAAAAGAAACAGAGAAAATCACCCTCGACTGAACCATTATGGAGACGTCATGCAACGAACATGTTCATACAGTTCACTATTGAGATAAATGTCTTAATCTTACATTGCAATAGTTCAATTTAATGAACTCATAAATGCCATTGGGGGACTCACTTAGTATTGTAATGTATAGATGAGGGTCACGCTACTAGATGATGGTATTCTTGTGTATGTGTGTTGTGTGTTTGAGCAAAACCACGAAAAAACTATATACACACACACACATATTTGTACACATAATATGTACATACATACATATTCCGACCAAAAACCAAACCAAAACTGAAACTGAGAACGAGAGAACTGAGACCACCTTCTGGTTTTTCCATTTTTTCTCCCTTGTTGTTGTTCTTTCTCTTTATAAAATGGCTCGAGCCTACACTCTACACAGTAGTTAATAGTTGATATATATAGAAGCTTAATCTGTAAGTTTACTTATGTCCCGTGACCATTCGAACTTGGAACCATTTCCCGTTATTGTTACAGATCTGCTCCCTATATTGCTTCCCGGAGCTTTATTTCGCACTTTCACCCCACCACCACCAATATCACGACCATTTCAAGTCAAACCAATTTCAAATATTGCTTTCCACAAAATGTGTATCATTACACATTTGTGTGTGTGTGTGTGTATGTGTGTTTTTTGTTTGGATACATCATGCACATTTTATTACATACACTTACGTGTGGTGTGGAAAGTGCATCATGCAAAAGTGTGTACAGAATTACTTTTTTCTTTCTCTCTCAAACGGCTCCTATCCAGGACATTATCCACACCTACACAGCACTATAACTCCCATGTAGTCCTTAGAATTATAACACATCACCCCTTGATAATGCAAACGTTAACTTTTCTACGACACTCCAGTCCACGAATACAAACTACCTTTGATACAGGTCTCAACTCAAAAGAAAAACCGTCTACAAACTCTACAACCAACCAGTTACAATACAATCTTCCCCATATATATATGTACGGCTCATTCTTTTATGAAATGTTTCCGTCTCCTTTTTTTATCCTTGTAATTCGGAAATCCGACTTGATTTTGCAGTCAACAAACTTTGTCAATGGCAATAAATAAATAGGAAAAAAAACGATCATTCAATAAAATATAAATGTTACGACATTTCGTTTGCCCTATAACTACTACTAAACAAATAAAAACATATGCAAGACGTGATTTTTAAAAATTAAACAACCGACTCCATGTTTCATATAGCACTCGAATAGATTGCGAGCTGAATTAATATAAAATTCATGTTTATCGTTTAATAATGTACCATACAACACATGCAAGCAATTTGAAATATTAATATTAATATGTCTTAAACAAGGAGAAAAGTTTTTTCAGGAAATTAACCATGTCCTTCGAAAATGTTTATTAATTTAAAAAAATATACATGCATACAGTTGAAGTATTTAAGTACATGCTAATAATTATTTTTCACGTAATCTTATCCTTCGTAATCAAATCAAATCAAAATGAATATAAAGCATAACAAAATTGGTATGAAAAGTAAAAAAATCCGACTTTTAAATTGATAAAAAATAAAATGCGTATATCACGTCTTCGGACAGCAGGTCTGGGAACTGGCAAAGGCTAGGGACACTCAGGACATGGTCGCTTGGGAAGACATTGTGTTCGAATGTGTGTACGCCAGGTTGATGTCGCGTAGAGCCTTCCATTCCTGCACTAATCATGCAAATAATAGTTCCGTTTTACAACAAATTAAAATCCATGTAAAACTAGCTTCAATACGTAGTTATTTTTTCTTGAACATAATTACGAGCTTGAGAACATACGTGAGTGGACAACTTTAGCGGGCAGACAATGAAAATTCCCCCTGTGTATACAAATCAAATTCATAAATTATTTAGATAATTATTTTGCAAAGCATAAGCATAATATGCACACGGATATTGGATTCTTGATGTACAAATGCAATTATTAATTCCATGACAGTACCCTGAGAGTTGATGCGTTCAACTGGAAGCTTGAAAGGATGTCCATTAGAGCAAGTCCCTTCAAATGTAATTGGTTCTGGGGTCGGTGGTGGTGGAGCTGGTTGTGGATTACGTCTATGTATTCATATAATACGAATAAGATGCATTATAAAATTAAAAAATAGTCAACTTAATCTACTGTTTATTTTATTATTTTTATATTATTTATTTTTATTATTATTGGCATTGCAATATTTTATTTTATTAATTTGAATTAATGAACATTAAATTTACTTACACCTGGACGTCAAGTCTTTGTGCACTTTGTTCAAGAGCAGTCACAGTGGGAACGATGTTGACTCTTATTTTTAAATCAGCTGCGTTCAAATCATTTTCTGTTGCAATTATTCTGCGCCGATTATTAATTTGTTGTTGCTGCAGAATTGATATCTGCTCAAATTGTGTGTCAAACACTCTTGTCATTGTATTTGTATGATTTCTGTTGGCATTTTCACGAATTGTGGTTTGTAGTTCTGTCAGTATTTCACTTTGCTCTGCAACCGTTGCCATTATTTCGTCACCAAATTTTGAAGCGGACACTGAAAATATCTTTTAAAATAGGGAGTTTGCGGACTTCTATGAAAATGGAAAAATAGAAGTTTCCCTAGAAGTGGGAACTCAATGCGGTTTGAA
>JAIUND010000759.1:0-53867 GCA_034699125.1 Gisinianus flammeolus
TATATATGTTATACACACAAAATAGGTTCGTGTCAGGCACGACTGTTTTAAATAATAATCATGATAATAATAATAATAATTTTAATTTGCATAGGACAACTTCATTTTTATTATTATTCTGGTTGTCACATTTGTACTGAAAACACTGTTTAAATATATCTGCATGTACAGATATATATGCAGTTGTAACGAATTTCATCTACATAGTGAGTAAATATTGTAGAATGAGAAGAGAAGGCAAATGCAAATATCGTACGGTTTGTGTATTTGTGTTTATTCATGTCTTTGAACTTTCAATTTCAAGTATTTCAAAATTGTGTACATTTTTTGTCAGACATATTCAGAACCCAGTTGAATTTGAATTTGATACATCTCCTTAGGGTAACTATACATTGGTAAACCATCCTCCTTTCTTTATTAAATTATTACTGTTTTCTTGTTATATTTATATTTATAAATAATAAATATATATTGTATATGTATGTACGAGAGAGTTGTCCTTATTGGAATATTATTTAAATTAAAACTATACACGAACATGTGCATAATTTTTTTTTGTTTGAACATGATTCGTCTTTCCACTTGGACACTCTTTAAAATATACTGTACATTTAAGATTTAATATTCTATGTGTTTATGGAACATTGATATACAATTTCCAACGTGGGTGACGTCAAAGCTTGCTAAAACAACAACAACAACGATAACAACAAAAAAACAAATTTCGGCTTCCACAAATCCCAAATGACAAACAATACAGTCTTCTTTTTTCGGGGGGAAAAATGGATAAACTTTTGGTAAAATATATATTAAAGACATGTGTTAAAGACATACATATTATTATGTTATATCATTATGCGGACATGGACACTGACTATATTCGGTTTCGGTTAAATAATTTGTAACTCTGTGTATATTTACTAAAATGATTTGTCCACAGTAAAAATAAAAATAAAAACTAAATGTATACGTTTTTTCTTTTCTTTGTGCACCGATTCAAAGGTCGTCCAGTTGACTCTATACAATTCATGTGCTCATTTATATATATATTATATAGTTGTGAGTAAAAGTCTTTGGAGGATTTTTTTTCTCTTTTTTTTACAAACGACTATCTATAACTTCTCCAGGATTATCCATCACATGCTGTCTCTCTCCGATAGCATTCAACAGTTTCCGTCTTGGTCCCAGTTCAATACCCATTGAGAGAAAGTCCTCATCCGTTAGGAGCAGCAAAGCCTATTAAAAATGGGGAAAATCCAATGCATTTTTCAATTTGAACTTGTTATTAGAATTTATAAAATATGTAGTGTTGTTAATACTATATAATCGATAATGAAATTCTCTCTCTCTCTCTCTCTCTCTCTCGAGTTTAGAGAAGGTTAGTAGTTGGTTATGAGAATAATAAGTAGTATCTAGTAGTAATTTTATTGATTTGAATCCAAACGACCTCTTCAATATGTGTTTTTACAAAGTTCTCAGTCAATTTACATTATGATCACCTTATGAGAATAATAATCAGAATGTACAAAGCAATCAAAAAATGTACAAAGATGTGAAGACGACCTATAGGCTTCAAAAGGTATTGGCTATGTTGACTTGACGTTGTGACAATATTGACACGCGAGGCTCTAAAAGTCTAAACTCTAAACTCTGTGTTTATTTTAATCAAAATCTTGACACTCTCTTCCAGCCTGAGCCTTAGCTATTGTCCAAGGTGACTTGTGGTTCGCCTTAATCATGTCACGTAACTTCTTAACTCTGGATTGGAGGTGACGAAGCAAAAAATGTGCGTAGACACACAGGATGATTAAATTCCATCTGGACTCTCTTCCTCGCTCTCTATTACTATACATGTCTATATACGATACTATATACACAGGCGGATGAGGAAGGATGGGAAATAATTTGAAACTGAATGAAAAGGGGAATTTTATCCAGGAGAAATTGTGTATTAATAATTTATATAAACTCCAAATGAAAACGCATAAGGATAATAATATGCAAAAATCTGTAGTGCTATCGTGCTTTTCCTCAACTATTTATGTACAAATGTGAAGCCATCCGGATATTACATTACTCTCAAGTATATTTTCACTGTAAGAAAACAATCTCACATGTTTCCAGATTAAGTACTGTGGAATCGAATCGAGAGCCGTTCTTGACATTACTTGAAGTTTGAAGCAATATAAAATAACAGGATTTTTTACAGGGATTCATAAATAGAATATACTGTAGGCTTTTTCCTAGATGTTATAGCCGTCATTGGTTGCGTCATAACGACTCAGGAAAGACAAACAAAAACTTCCATGAATAGTAATGAGTGTATTAAATTTTCCTTTTTGTGGCAATAGAATTTCGCTGTGGAGAGGACTCTCTCGAGTACACACACGAACATAACTTACAAAACTCAACTGGTAGCTTCAACAGGCATTTTCGTCACGACGGTAAGTATATATAAAACTGAAAATACGATACTCGTTGTCTTTTTATCAAACTAGCTAAAAAATAATTATGTATGTACTCAATATGGGAAACAATTGCTCAATATCTTTTATAAAATGATGCAAGGACATTCAAGTTAAAGGACAAAAAATTGTATAGGTCCAATTTGTAGATGTAGAATTTAAAAAAATGCATGTTTGTTTTTTCTTTTACCTCTAAATCAATTTTTTCTCGAACAAAAATATGTGCATAGTTCATAAGATTAGCAGCAGCTAGGAAAACTTCCAGGTTCCCCAATTCTTCCTCTGAAATGAAAATGACATCAAAATTGAAAGTTTATTTAGTGTGCATTTTTCTTTTGTAAATTCAATTCAATTCAAATCTGGAAGGAATTTAAGGGGAAAGGAAAGACATTGCAATTTTTTGTTTATGATTATAATCATAAAAATATAAAATATATATTTTCCGAACCTTCACCGGATCCGTTTTCACCATGATCATCCCAAACTCCAACTCCTCGAGAATGTGGATAATTTAATTGGGCTTTGGAAGTCCCATCTATACTACTAGCTGAACCAATTGAGTCTCTATGCAAGTCATTGTCATCCTCTTCAACAAGTACCCCACTATGACCATGAGAATGATGTCCATTCCCATTCCCGTTATTCCCATTATTATGATGACGACCATCGTGAGATGATGGGTGATGAGAGAAGCTCGCAAAGTTACTCAGTGTAGTATTCATATTTTTCCGGAAGGCAACGGAACCGAATCCAGGTCTTTCAAACATTGACACGCCACCACTTCCACCACCACCACCACCATGATGAGAGTCTCGACCACTCCCCGTCGATGACTCCTCATTAAAACGGGAAGAGGAGGACGAATGATTATTATGATGATGATGAACAACTCCAGCTTGATGGATGTAGTCAGGTTGGGATAAGGATCTAGTTAGTCGATTTGGATTATCATCACCCAGTTCATCTTCAGGTTCACTTCCTCCTCCACCAATACTACTTCGATTGCTCAGTCGTCTCCCGCCTGTATTCGTCGTCGTCCTCATCGTCCTACTATTCTCCGGATCATCATCACCATCCTCATCATTCTCAAAAAGTCCCGAGATTTTTCCACGTTTCCCCACATTGTTCACGGCTGTTATCTCGTACTTGGGCACGTACATCACTTCACCATTACGAAGACCCGAAAGAGAACGAACGGAACGTTTACCACCGTCAGTCACATCACCCACCTTCACCCACACAAACACAAACAAACACAGAGTCAGAAACATTATATAGATGAAATATATCTGTACATGCATATATTATACGATAGTAACATAAACAAAATTGAATACATATTTTTTACAGCTAGAATTCAATTTATAATATCACAAACTGTTCCTATAATACTCGTAATGTACATAAAATAAATGTGTCACCTCTCTCTCTCTCTCTCTATTTTCCCTCTTGAATGAATGATTAACTGTCTTTCCACATCATCTCAATCCGAAAACAGATCATACAAAATCCAAACACATTCCAAAAAAAGGGAATCCCAACATTTGACAATTGAAAATACACGGAAGAATGTAAATATTTTTCTTCAGTATACGGATATTTTGGTAAGATAGGGAAGGGGTAATAAAGTGACGGGTAAATGACAGAAAAATGGGGATTACATTCATTTTGGATGGTATAACGTGTTCGGGTTCTTTCTTGCAAATGCGTACATACATATTTATATTGTCACTGAATGTATATGTATATGTATGTACTTTGTGGGGATTTCGTGGTGAGGGAAAGTGTGAAAATTTTGGGTATATGTATACGTTTGAGTTTTTGAGTAATAATTCATTTTTGGGTGATGAACTGATGACACTTGGGAGCAGAAGCCTTTTTTTTCTTTTTTTTCTTTGAACCATTCCATTGTATTTTGGCTATAGAGTGCGATAATGGAGGGGTTCATCCAGAGAATAATAGAGAGACATTGGTCAAAGTGGGCAGACGGCAGAACGCAGTTATGGTCGCCATACATGATTTATCATCCTATAAATCGTATGCAACGAGAGACTGCTCTCTCCTCGTTTTCCTATACTATGCTATACAGATATGTACCTTATTTACTCCTCTGTAAGAATACTTCTACACTCTTTTAACAGAAGTTTGGAAAGAAAATCCTGTGCCTGGACTGTTTTTAGATTAAAAATGTATGCAGATATTTCTCTCTTTCTCTGTATGTATGTACTTCATTTCGTTTCTCCCATTTTGAATATTATTCAAACTTGATGTTTGCAACAAATAAAAAAATAGGGAAGTCGAAAGCGAATAGAAAATAACAAGCTTTCCATTTTGGAAACATCGTTTATATATGTGTGTATAGATTGAGAGAGAAAAGTACGATATAGACATGTATAAAATGAAATATACCTTAAAGTCCGATCCAGCTTTGGCACTATTCAATGTTTTCCGTTGTTGAACCTGCAAATAGAAGAAAACAAAATGTGTGAGAAAGCATATGATGTGGTTGGATTGAAATGGCGTTGAGAAATAAATATAATATGGAAAGGAAAAAGGAAAAACTCGCGCGCGTACGTACCTTTTTGTACACACCCGTGTGAAGTCCACTTCCTTTGAGTTTAGCCGTCGAATGTGTGGAGCTGACAAGTACTGAGAAAGATTGGCTTCCACTGTTATGAACAGGTCGAGTGTCCTTCCGAAGACTTAGAAAGGACAGAGCCGAATGTTGATGTAGCTGTTGTTGTTGTTGTGGGGTTAATGTTGAATGTTGTTGCTGTTGTTGGTGGTGTTGTTGTTGTTGCTGTTGAGATGATGTTATTTGTGTGGGCATTTCCCCAGTCATTATATGTCCTCCTCCAATCATGCCACCTTTCTTTTCCATTTTCTCCCTTTTTTTCATCAACTTTTTCTGTTCCTCTTCCACTGATTTACTGGCCTTTTTTTGGAGTTTGTCAAACTCCTTGACTCTCTTCTCAGCATCTTTTGCTGCTTTCTCTTTGAAACTCCTCACCTGCACACACACGCGAGAAACCCCCAAAAAGTTTAGTTTTTATTTGTATTTGTATTTTTTTTACTTTCTCTCTCTATTTTAGATTTATAATAATACCACAATCTCAATCCCTCTCAAAATAATAATACACTGTTTTGTGGGTACGATAGTAAAAGAAATCTTTTACTAGTTAATTCGGTTATTTATTGCTTTATTTGGTTGTCTCCAAGTAAATAGTTTGGGAATTTAATAAAAAAAATCACACAACAAAATATGTCTGTATAAATACAGTGTCATAAATCGCTGACAAATCCAGTTTTTTTTTGTTGGACATCCAAGAGTTTATGAAATATTACAAATTACAAGTTTTTTTTGACTTTGTCAAAATGAGCACATACATATATATCTGTATATATATAAATACATATGGCTTTCCCTCGAATATTCTGATGTGAAATGCCAGACTGAGAACAACAAACTTTGACCGTTTGTACGTACTCAACATGGGAACAAAAGAATGCAGATATTTAGCAATTAATTCGTGTGTGTGTGTACAGATAAAAATAAAAATGTAAATGTGCACTGACTGCATGCAAAAAATAGATCATCTTTTTTCACTCATGTATAAAATTTCTCGCTTGAATGACATTCACAAACACGATACGGTAATAGTTTGGGACTTTGTGAACATATACGATATAAAAAAGGATGTTTGAATGTGGTGTGTGTGTGAGCAAAGTTCAACTGACTATACATACATATATTTATGTCTGATTGTTCCTGGTTTCAAGCTATTTCGCTATTTGCTATCACACATATCGTAAAAGTATGTACATGCAATTTTTGCAACTGGTGAATGTACAAGTAAATGAATGTAATATGTATGAATAAATAAATGTACAAGAGACAAAAAAAACAATCTCTCTTTCTCTCTCTCTCTCTCTTTCTCTGTCTCTGACCTTCTTTTTATCTTTAATCTCTTCTTTGGCAATAGCTGCATCCAGAAATCTCAATATTTCCTCTTTATTGTTAATGGCGGCCAAGTCTTTGGGAGTGTGATAGTCAATGTCCAGAGCCCACATATTTACTCCAAAATTGACCAGAAATGTGACACAATGAAGGTGACCCCTTGCTGCGCTAAAGTGTAAAGCGGAATTCCCAAAGTTATCACAGCGATCCGGGTCTCCCCTAATAAATATACACAGACAAAAAAAAGATGATGATGAAAAGAGACTCTGGAAACGCGTGAGAATCTCTGTGTATACGTACACGAAAAAATAATAAAATGTATATATATATGTATCTTTACCCTCGACCAACAATTAGACGGAGTGCATCTAAATTGCCTTCAAATGACGCCCAAAGTGTAGGCGTCATCCCATCTTCATCTTTGACATTCAAGTCTTTTCGAGTGGCTTCCTTCAATGCATCCAAATAACCGTCCCGAGCGGCTCTTTTGTATTAGTTTTTAAAATACATCAATCATAAAATTAATAAAATTGTATACACCATTGTTTATTACATTCCTCATTCCTTATCAAGTTTTCCGCTCGTCCTCATATACTCGTAAGATATGTGGTAATGGTAAACTAAAAATAAAATGACAAACGACTATACATACTTAATTGTGTACTGCTGAAAATATCATATTTGTCATGTAAAACTATACTCTAATTGCAGTATACAATACATTTATACGCTGTTTACTCACGCAATTAAGTTTGTTTTTGAAATGGAAAATTAGGAAATTAGGAAGCTACAATATAGTAGTGAGTATAAAGAAATATTAGATGATGATGATGGCAGACAGTTTGGGCTGAAAAACGGAGGAATGGGAAATGAGTTGTATCAAAATATATACTGATGATGATGATGACAAAAAATGCAAAAACAAAAGAAAGACATACTTGTTGAATCGATCTGTTGACATGTTTCGACTTTGATCAGTTGAAAGTCTCTATCGGAAGTCACGCCAATGAACACACGGATTATCAATATATATATATGTATATGTATGTACACTACATATGTAGACGGACGTTGAAAAAAATGCCGTCAGCAGCACAACATTTATCTTCACATGGAGAGACTAGCGGGGATGATTATGATGATCCAACAGTCTGGAGTATTGGAGAGCTGTATTAGACATATTCAAAGTAAGTATGTACATAATTATGTATATCGACAGTACATAAGTACTTGTTCTCTCCAGTAAACAAATTTGTATTGCGTCATCTAATCATTTTTTAAAAATAAAGTTGTATTAATGTAGAAAAAATATGTGCCGTTATGCTGTTATATTGATTTTTGTTCTCTTTATACAGATATTTTATGGGGCTAAATTTCGTTAAAAATACATTTTAATTTTTGACGTGAGCAAATACCGACAATATATGCCTTTAACTTGTAAATGTTTCCTTGAAGAAAATCAATGTTGAATGAAAGTAAACTTTACCTTTTCTATCCAGAAAAAATATGTGTACGTACACAGTCCACACTGCTGAGCCTTCAAAACTTTGGCAGTGACGACACTTCTTCTTTCCACTCTCACTGTGTAAAACGTAAGTTTGTTTCGTTTCCAAAGAAATGCACAGAATTTGATGGTTGGTTACTACTAAAATTCTTTCATTTGAAAGTCCACCACGTTCGTCAAGTATTTTGATCTTCTTTAATTGTATTCTCACAAAAAAGCAAGCATTTTTAATTTCACCGTCACTTCACTGTAGGGTACAAGCTACGTAATTTAAAGAACAAAACCTTCAATTTTGTCACGCTCTCATCCAATGTGATTTTTGACTGGTGATGGCATTAAAATTAACTCACGATCACAAGTAACGCAAATGTGTCCACAGTAAAGGGAATGATGAGAAATTGTGTTCAATCATTACTATATATCGGTAGTATACAGTTGGATGATTCCAAATATATGTTATTATGCTTACATACGTAAAATACACTCTACCTTCATTACACACTGGGCTATTGCACAATTGTTTCACGATTTAATTACTACGAAAAAATTAACATGGATGGTAACTGTTTAGTATATATAAGTATATATGTATACATATAATATATGCATATGACAATCCAATCTATCTTATTGCTGACGAGTGCGTCAGGAATCAGTACATTTAAAAAGTTCAGTCGCTTAAACTTGAAATAATATAAAATATTGTATATATTGTATAAATATAATTGTAGTGAATGCAGGTTAGGTTTGATTTTGGCATAAGTCACCACATGTAAGGAGAGTAGGTAGTAGCAATTTAAGTACGAACGAGGTTTCAGTTTCCCCTTTTTCCTCTGTCAGTCCAGTTTTTATTTTGCATGCATCAAGTATATACAGAATGTGTGATAAAGCGTGTAATATAACTAATGTATAAGTACATCAACGACTTCAACGATATCAGACAACACAACGAAAGAGTATATATTTTTTAATCAATCATAATGTATTAAATGCTTGTAAAAATCCTTGTTATCTTATCATCTATATGTACATGTACATCTGCATATCAAACCTGTTGAGCAACTTAATTTGAAGCCAGTCTGGAGCTTTTGATAATAATATAATTTCCACAAATGTGTGCTGCACAATTTATGTAACGAAAAAGCACTTTTTTTTATCAGTCAAATTGTAATACCCCCGCCCGCTTGATAATACATGTAAAATCTATAGCACTTGATTCTGATTCACAATTATACATGAGTATAGGTATATGATTAAGCTTTCCAGCTCAATTCTCAATTCATAATTCACAAGATATTACACAACATGTATAATATTATATGGTATCAGTGTATTTTTCAAGAAATAAAGATTACTCACACTATGTATATAAACAGTATAAAGCATGATTGCACATAAGAATCGTATTACAACTCGTACTTTTCCCCATCATTTTATTCATAATTTATGTATAACTTGTATAATAGTTTTTAAATTATTTCACTGTACACTATTATATGTACTATTTGATTAAATTTCCATTTTTGTAAACTGGACATGTAAATTGAGGATTACGCTCATGTAAAATATTTTTATGCACGTTTATTTATTTATATATACACCGACAGTAACATTTTGTAATTTGGATTTTATAGATTGTAAATGACTGAATGAAGTACATATATAGGAATTATCGTTTTTTTCTTCTTTCCTTTTGAAATAATCTTATACAAAAAGGTATCACAACCAAGTCAATTAAGAATTATGTATTCCCCGTTTCTAAATATATGTGTATAAAATAATTATTAAAAGGAATATTTGTGTAAGTCACAGTATAGAATATAAATTCAAACTGAATTTTCGTGATGTGTGTGTGTGTGTATGAAAAGAAATGGGAAAAAAACCAGGGGTTGACTATATGTACATACGAGGAATCCACCAATATAAATAATATACAAAATCTATATACATACTTAGGTAGGCACACACAGGTAGTGAGGGTAATAGACGAGACAAGTTGGGGATGAAGATGAGAGCGGAAGTTGAGAGGGGGTGGGCAAAAAAAAATCGTAACAAAGCAAAGAGCAGGTGTGTGTATGTATAATATGTGTATATACGTGCACACACAATATTGTTACATGTATAACTTTACACATGCATTTATACCATGATGTTGATAGGAAAAGTCTGAGAGCTCAACACACAATGAATATGGTATATATGTATGTTCACATACAATTTATATTTATATTTATACTATTAAAAAAACCCCATTGACGAGGGTTGTGAATTGTGAAACATGTGTAACAAAATGAGGATTGAGGATGTAGTTGTTTTTGATATATACATATAGCAACCACATACAATTCACATGGATATCTTGTATGCATTGTACTTTGTATTGTTTTGTGCATAACATTGTTAATGTTACTCAAATTTAGTATGAAGGATCCATATGAGAGAGAGAGAGAGAGAGATGAGAGGTGATATTAAACTCAGATTATGCTTTTGTACTGTCTATAGATTTGTTTTCCCTTAAATACACACACACACACACACACGATTTTTGATATAGGCGTACTGCTAAGTTTTTCTGAATACTGAATGCACACACACATACACACAATAAAAAGCAGAAAGAGAGTCCATTGTTTACTATATACCGCCGGTGGATTAGGCAGTAGGCCATGTCGACTATATAGTTTTTGGCTTCCTAATCACCAAGTTCATTTCCTCATTGTTCATCATCTGCTTAACTTTCTGTTAGTTTTAACTCAGAAAAATTATCTCGTGGTAGTAGAAATTAGTAGAATAATTTATCTGTATACCTGTGTGGATCGTATGTAGTATTTACTTATTGTGCGGAATATGTGTGCCTATAATATCTCCTCGTATACTTACCTTATATCTACTTACTTACTGTTTACCGTTCACAGTTTTTAAACAAACTTTTAAAGTTTTAACTTAGCGGAAAATAATTTAGCAACAAAAAGCTTCTGGCTTTTGTGACATCAAATAATAATAATATAAAATGCTCTTCATTTTTTTTTACATGACATTTTTCCTTTTGTCGTCGTTGATATTCTGTAAATGTATACTAAAAAACTAAAAACTTATAATATAAGTAAGTACATACTTATAATTTATAAGTATGTATACATATTTGTTCATACAATCAACGCGACACTTTGTTGTCGAAAACGCCTTAATGAACAGAAAATAATACTTTAGAGTACTAAAAGGTGACAAGAGAGACAAACGAGGTTGACATTATTTTTTCTTCGTATATACATATAGAGTACACTGAAAGAACAACAGAGTTCACATTTACAATTCTAACTATACGGAATTACGGACGACTAACTAACTTGACATTTGAAATTGTGCATACTGCATATAATATCTTTTCGTCTCTCTTGTACATATACATACTCTTCATTTTATTTCAAGGAATGTATAATTATGTTCTCAATGCGTATAATGGTATAAACCATCAAAATGAATATGACATGGAATGAATGTCTTTTCATTTATAGTAAAATCATCTCCAGAATGAATCATTTACAATCCTGATGAATGAATTCATCAGTACTTTAGTTTCCAAAGCATCTTAGTTCACCAGTATTTCCATCTGTACCATTTGGGGAGAAGGTCTGTGGTGAGTTACTTTTGGAAGGGCATCGTTAGACGGCTTTGGAGTCCTCTTTTACCCCATGCAAGGGAGAATATATATATGTACATACTTTGTACTTACACACACAACGTGCCCGCCTCTCCACGGGGATCTGTATTTACTGTCAATATGTATGATGACCACACATGTCAAATGTCAATTCTCTTTATTGATGCGAGGAAACATGTAAAGACTCGGACTATAAAATGTCATCGCGGACAAAGGTCAAGAGAGCACCCTTATTTGAAGCTCGGACATCCAACTCAAAATCCCAAAGTTGAACGCATAGTAATAAATAGACAGACAAACAGATACGGCTTGTTGTTTAATGCGGGGGAGAACCAGTCTATACACATACGATATGTCTATATCCTATATGTCTGTTGGGGTCTGAAAATTATTGCCTATACATAAGTACTTTACACAGTATATACACACAACATTGAAAGCCCAGCAGACAACAACAACACACACATTAGTTCGTTGGTGTTTCAAATTGTTCCTTTTGATAATATAAAATTAACGGTGTGTTATAACCTACAAGGAGCAGAAAACGGAAGAATTTTGTATCTCTCTCACTTTTTTCGGGTTCATGTGTCATGGTTTGCTTTTGGTTGATTCAGTTTCTATTATTATTATTATAGTTCAAGTAGAACAGTGGAGAGAAGATGATAGTTCATCTTGGTTGGAGTGTAGTAAAACTTTTCAAACTAATAATTTAAAATTTTTAAGATTATCATATCATCTGACTACATCTCTGACTACAAAAGTTTGGCATTGGCAAAATTTCAACAAAAAAACCAAGAAGAAGAAGGAAGAAAGAGGAGATTACTCACAATCACAGTGGTGTCATTAGAACATGAAGTTTTTTGCTCTGCGTAAGAAGAATAAGTTATTATTGTAGATACTTACATTATTCCTTCCTAGTCATTTAGTCAATGATTCATAAGACATCATTTGTGTTTGTATAGTGAATAACACACACATCTAATCATAATCATATTATTTATTTATAATATTTATCCATCGTGTGCAGTGCTCTATCCTATCAACAGATATAGAAATATTTCAATCAAATTCAAATCTCTCTCGTCAGTGCAGTGTTCAATTTTAAAGTTTT
This sequence comes from Gisinianus flammeolus, assembly GCA_034699125.1. NCBI lineage: Eukaryota > Metazoa > Arthropoda > Collembola > Symphypleona > Katiannidae > Gisinianus > Gisinianus flammeolus. Next base: position 12,700 of record JAIUND010000759.1, read on the forward strand.
GTATTTGGAATTATTTGGATTTGGAATCAATCATAATTTACTTATATTTGTTTATCAAAGTCAGTTTCAGTTTAGTCATGTTTTTTGTAATACAAAAAGTGAAAAGCTTTTCCATTTAATTGAAGATGGAAACGAAACAAAATTGGAAAGGTAAGGTATATATATACATTGTAATTTTCATTTATTCAAGTTGTGTGTGTTCATCATGATATTTTGTGTTGATGACTTTGTTTGTTCTCATTTCTTTCTTGGAAAAAAACAGATTTCAATTTAAGTAATATAAGTCTAACAAGACCTGTCCCGTTTGATACATTTTAAATTGGACACATGTTATGAACTCAAAATTCGAGAGTATAGACACTATCCGAATATCCTGTATCAAGTATCAATATACATAGTTGAAAAACGATTGACGAAAACAATAGGAAGTCATAAATAGAATTTTATATATCGTGTTTATACTGTTTATACTGTTTATAGTTTGAGTTCAAGGTTTTCAAATCTACATATAAGAGAGAGAAACAGAAATTGTCTGCATTTAAAAGAATAGTTCAATTATTGCTATTATTTATTATGCATATATATTTCAGCGGACCATTTGACACGAGTTATATAATAAATATAAGTATATGTACAAACTCGTCATCATCGTCAATGTGTCACAGTGAGTATTAGAAAAGTGTAGAGTTTCTTGGTGCTCACGATCAGATCCAATGTATAAATTTGGTAATGACATTACTTATAGATTATTATATTATATTACAGAGAGCGAGAGATATGAGAAGATGACTTCATTACACATTAAACCATTACTTGAAAGTTGGCAAGGGACGTTGTCAATTTCCAATTGTGTAATGTAGCTCATTAGATTACATTTGTCGTTTGCGGCTACATTATTATCCCTATTATCACAATATCGAACATCTTCCTATATGCATACTTAAAAAAAAAAGGTTTTTTTTTCTTCTTCAAAATCTGAATCCACAGCAGTGTATACGCTTTCGAACCTCTCCAATTCAATTAATTTAAATTAGTCTTTTATGAGTTCAACCACTCATAACTCACCACGACTACTCTAATTCAGCCATATAAGTAACACATTCTTCAACTTTAAATCATGCTCAAGTCTTGAGCTACGCAAATATTTTAGAATTTGTACATTTGTACATATCTATAAGCTTTTGTCGTTTATATTATTGAAGAAGATATTTATAAAATTAAAAAATACATTATGATGCAGGGCAGTTTCATTGAGAATAACTTATTCTGAATAAGTAATATAAATATTTACTTTGCATTCTTCACAAATTTGTTTCAAATTCAGGGGTAAAGTATGTAGTAAAGTATGAATAAGAGTAATACCATGTTTTTGTTGTATAATGATTCGATTTCGTTTGTGTGATTGTCATTTCAGATATTGAGAGTGCAGTACCGAATTTGACAGCGTCTTTCGATTCTCTCCTCATATTATTCTCTAGTTCGAAATGAGACGAACGACTAAACTGTCTAAACTGGTGACAAATATAACTAAACCATTCCTCATCCTCACGGCATTCAAGAAATCGGAATCATAGGACTTGTGTACAAATAATGCAAGTAATAATATGTGTTGGACTTTGTTTTGTGTTGGACTTTGTTTTGTATTGGAAAAGATGATGATGATAAAATGGACTGATTGTAAATAGTATCAAGAATTTTTTTGTACAAACATTCAACTATATATACTAGTAAGTAGGATTGTTGTCGGAAAACAACAGAGTTAAAAATAAGTAGAACAAAAACAAACAATATTTTTGGACTTTGAGAAATAAAATAAAAATTATATGTTCAAGACAACCTTCCACGATTAAGTGCTCATATAATGCAAAGTTCGAAATGACTCGTTCCACATTTCTATAGAATAAACAATTAAATAATGATAACTTTTGTACATTTCGCCGACCATGCTTCGAAAAGGAGAACTTGTCTTTTTGGAACGTGAATACTCATTAAGAAAACAACAAGTTCACAGTGTATATACTAAAAATACTTTTTACTTGTTCAAATCTCAAAGAAGAAGAAAAATTGAATCGATAAAAATTGGTGGCAGTTAGAGTGTAACTGACCTGCCTGGGGAAATAATCTAGTGTATTATATTGTTTTTCCGTGAGGCCTTTGTGCAAGTTTTCCTCAACGGTCATGGGTCATTGTGATAATTTACTTCAACGATCTCTGGGTCACTTGGTTTTGTTTACTTTTTTAATTGCTGAAGGAATTCAAAGTGTTCAACTGGTCCACAATGGAAATGGAAACTTGGAAGGAGGTAATTGTTTTGAAACATTCGAAATACTGTACATAGAAGTTTTACTTATTAATTTAGTAATATTAAGTATATACATGTACTAGTACTTTTATTATTCTATTATTTTAATGTAAACAGTATACACATATTACATATTACATGTGTATAAGTGTATATAGTAGTATATATTTATAGTATATATTTATTAATGTAGCATAGTCTCAAGTTCCTTTCTATTATTCTTAATTAGAATGACGTGACAAGCATGAGAGCTTTTGCATAGTGACACATATTATGCGTGAAAAATGAAATGTGCAACTCGATATCATTTTTATTCGACGGAAATGTGTGTTGCGGGCTACCTATGTGAGGTTTAAATAATAATTAAACCTTAAAATCTCACGCTTTCAGACAAAATGAAATGTATGTTGTATCCGGTATTGATAGCGTTTGTAACGCAAGCATCAATTAAACGGTTAAAAATGGGAAATAACTGGAAAACAGTGAAAGTTTACATGCATATTCCTTATTATGACTTTTTTTTACTTGGACTTTAGACAGACGGTTGATATAAAAATCTGTCAAAAATGCGTAGGATTTGTTTTAAGTATTTAATACTATTTAATAACACCCTGAGCTGAAAGTTTTCAAAAAATAAAAAAAGATACTGGAAGAAATTTTTTCTCATGCATCATTCATATTATATTCTAATATACCTAGGTACTATAGGTTATTTTGTTTTTAATGTTATCTTGGGAGGTTTCCAAGTGAAGCTTGAGAGGTTAATGCCCACTACTGATATACCATTAGACATTTAAGGATCTACTTAATCAATTCATTGCATTAAAAAGAAGCAAGTTCGATAATTTCTACTATTACGGAAAGCTGTATTTGAATAATCATATATAGGAAATGCTCAGGAGAGTCCTATATATAGGCAAAATGAAGCTATCTAATATGTAAGTACATTAATACAAAGTATGGCAATTGCCTAGGGTCTTAACTCGAGAAGCAAGCACAGTCAGTCTTATTTTCGGGTACCTAAAATCCTTAATTCTAAAAGCACGATTTTGATGAAATAAAAAGATGAATAAGGTCAAAACATACGGGGAACACGATTCCATAAACTATTAATGACAAAAACTGAATTTATATAACCCGAACCGAGCATTTCCGAAATTCGGTGATTTCTGGTTCTGGTGCTCACTTTTTCATGAAAAATATTTACATAGGGTAAAAAAATATGAGGAATCTGAATCTGAAATCCGTTTTAAAAAAATCCGGGTATTTTTGGGTTTTTCAGTGATGTTCAATGCCCGAAAATACCCGGATTTTTTTAAAACGGATTTCAGATTCGGATTCCTCATATTTTTTACTCTATGTAAACATTTTTCATGAAAAAGTGAGCACCAGAACCAGAAATCACCGAATTTCGGAAATGCCCGGTTCAGGTCAAACAAATTCGGTTTTTGTCATTAATAGTTTATGGAATCGTGTTCCCCGTATTTTTTGATCATGTTCAACTTTTTATTTCATTAAAATCGTGCTTTTAGAAATAAGGATTTTAGGTACCCAAAAATAAGACTGACTGTGCTTGCTTCTCGAGTGAAAACCCAATTGCCATACTTTGCATTAATAAATTGTTATGAAGGTCGGCCTTTGGCCGAAAGATGAGCTTAAAGTGGAACCCACTATGTACTACGAAAGAGAGTATTCCTTTTCCTAAACCTCCTACACGATTAAATTATATGCTACAAAAATCCTGAAAAGTAAATACGCCCAAGAAGATGATAGTAATAAATTATCAGCTAGATACTCTGATGCATATATATCATCTTGTTACATATGATGCACTTTATACTAGAGCATAATCACAAAAATTCAAAGAAGTGAGTGCATAGTATCAAATTACATAATCAAATTTGTATATAGGTATATGTGCGCTCAGTACATACTACCAAGTCAGTTGTTTAAATTGAGCATGTTGATGAAATACATTTCATGAACTTTGTACAGACGGCAAAACTATTTTGCCTATGTAATACAAATACATACATATGTACCAACAATATTTATATACATCTAGAGTCTAGATTCTAGACTATATCCGTCCCATAGTAATATCTAATATCATTATCGTAAACGCAGCGTTTTTTCATGTTGTGTACATTCTAAGTATAACCATTTCACGTCTATAGATTGTAAAAAGTATCCAGCCTGTCAAGATAGCACGTGGTACAAATAAATAAAGTAAACAACTACTAAATGTACAAAAAAAAATTTCTGTCAGAATTTGCCTCTATTCGTGTTTGTGTGTGTTCTTATTTTGCTATATACATATTAAACTTCTGTAGTTTTGGTTTAGATAAATATAGTATTTATTAAATACAACTGGAGACGTATACACAGTACACACACATACTACACATGTATTGATGTATTGGTACATATTAGGGCTTCCGAGAGTGATTCTTCCTGGGGAAAATGTATTATACATACTTTATTCTTATAGTTTTTCGTTGAATTTTAATGTAGCTCACGGAATGGAAGATAAGACGATTTGTTAGTTCTTATTTCTGTTTCAAATCTTTACCATATTTACATTGGCCACCGGGTGATTTAGGAAGGAAGTTGAGAAGGTTTAGGAAATTCAAGCAATTGGTTTGTACAAATGCACACACATTGATTACAAATTATGTGTCGATTTCTCTCCTTCGTATTGTGAATGTATACATACGGAGATACGGACGTATACGTTTATTCGTTTTCCTGTCATGTGTGTGTCTTGAGGATTTTGTGGATTTTCAAGAAATCTACCACTTTTTGGTCCGGCTTCTTCCTTTTCCTTTTTCCTTCCCCCCTGGTTCATTGTACATACTCTGTATACGCTAATACGTATGAGACAATCTCCATGCATGGAATTATTCGTAAATTTTTGAAGGCAAAGAGACGACCAATCCGTCAACACCTGTTCCTGTTTCCGTACAAATACCGCATGTGTGGATATAATATAAACTATTTGACTTGAGAACACTGAAGATATGTACCTTCTATGTACATATAATATATATATCTATCTCTATATACGGTGTAGATACATTTATAATTTAGACATGTCCTACGACTTTACATCCATACTAGTAAAGTTGTTCTTCTTCCGCTATGCATGTAGTATGTAAACATGTGATATCTTTTTGGAAGACGAAGGCATGACGAAGTTGTGTTCAACCATCTTTCAGTCATGTATTGGGTTACACAGATGCCCTTAAATGAAACCATATATTATGTATACACGACATAGTATAAATAGATTTCTTTCCACATCCATCCATGAAATTTTCCAGCGTTGTGAGGTAAACCGGAGTTTGAAGAATCAAAGTCGTATCATCATATACACACGAAATTTTTTTTTCTTCACTCAAAATCATTCAAGACGTGTGGATGTGGAGGGCTACCGTATAGGAAATGAGTGTAACTTTACGCCAAGCGGAAAATATTATGAATAATCCGTCTGGTTTTGGAGTTCACGAGAAAAAAAGAAAAACTATAGACACCATTCACAAATTTATTATGAGCATACGGTAAAGTTATTACCGTCTTAAATGGATTCCATTACTTCGTTATAGAATACCTTGAGGGCTCGTGCTGCTTCGTACTCTTCCCAATACCTTTTTCATTCATTCACTCGTACGGATTTTCAGACGTTTTCTGTATTAATATTTAATGTTATGTGGAAGTAGGTTCTGCGAACGATTTCAGCAGCAGTCATACAAGTTCCCCTGTTTTCATTTTTTTGTTATTCTTACAAACTTTAGTTAAATTTAAACAAAATATATGGCGATTTCTTGTGATTTTTCGAATTACAAAATCATAAGAAACGCCTTGGCGCCAAAAAGGCCAAAAAGGAAAGCTCAAATATCTTTTAAAGTAGATAGTAGTATCTGACCCGTTCTTCTATCCAGTTCTACATATATAATAATTATAATATATAATAATTATAATTATATACATATTGATAATATCCTGCAAACAGAAATAAAATAAAATGTGAAAATTTTCTGCATGGCCGATAAATTTTACATGATGCACGATAAAATGGTATTTTTTCAATTGTGCATAAGTTGGTGCACAACCCATGTAGAGAAAAAGAGAAAAAACTTATACATACCATGAATATATTATGCAAATTCGTCCTCCGATTCCTCCAATTCGTGTTAGTAGTTTATATGTAGATAGATTGTTGATTCGGGAATTTAATTAGCAGACAAACAGACGCGAGACTGCACGAATAAAAAATCACTGTCAGAAAATAAGATGTGACAGTTTCGAGTACACACAAAAACAAGACTGAAGGGTCTCAAGGTGTCTCAATGTCCAGCTTTGTATTAATACATATATGTAAAAGTGCTTCCATTTCCTATTTTCTCCTATTCCTTTGTAATTCCCCCTACTTCAGTACAGTTCAAGGACAGAGTAAAGGCACATGTATTAATAACATGTACTCGTATAGTGTGCAACATTGCGCATAATATTGTGGAACTATGCATATGTTTATCTTCATACTTACTAAAGGTTTGTGTACGATAGGGTATTAAAGTTTTAAGGATGCAAGTCTTTTGACCCACCGTTAGTCTGCCGTGGAAGTGATATAATCCACTAGGGAATCATCGTACTCCCTGCAAACCAGGAAAATCCTCTCCCACGTAGGATATTAAGCAGGAAGACGCAGGAAATGGAAAAACCCGGATTTTTTCATTAAAACCGGGTAGGGGGTGGGAGGGGTCACTAGAAGTGGCTCCGAGTGGGACTGGGTGGGGTCGGGTCACCACGGGGGTCAGGGGAGGTCAAACGTTGGACGCGGGATTTACGCGGGATGACACGGGAAAAAAATGATTTTCATTTCCTGCGTCATCCCGGGTAAATACTTACACGGGAAATTACCTAGGATGACGGAGGAAATTTTTTACCCAGGAAATATCTGCGAGAACACGGGATATTTATTTATTTTTTATCCAGGATAACGCCGGAATTTTTTCACTTGGGATTACACTGGAAAATATTTTTTCTTTATGCATGTTTTGCATAGGATTACGCAGGATATTTTTATGCAGGATGACACAGGAAAAATATAAATGTCCATGCAAAAAAAGATGACAATTTATTTTTGCATGGCGTGTAAAAAAAGGCAAAAAATATATTTATTGGCCTGTGAATCCACACCCGACGGGCTTTTTATTTAAAGCATCCCCGAGGATTCGAAGTGTGGACCGTTTAGAGAGAATTAGATTCTCTTTCTTTGGTCTTTATCCACTCGGCTAATGCTAACAGGCCGAGTGGATAATGCTTTTTCATGCTTTTTCACTTATAGTGCGCGTGTGAAACTCACGTAGTATGTATATGATGCATTATGATATATGCAAGAAAACGTAAAAAGATTTATAACAAATTACATATATAAAATGAATTTTTTTTAAGAAATGAATTCATTTTACCAACACAATTGATTAGGATTTGAAAGAAGAATACAAATTTATTTTTATTTCACATTAATTTTTGCCCATAATTCATTTTTTCTGTGTGTAAATGTATGTATATAAATTATGTATTTGTTTGTTTAATTCATGCATGTCATATTAAATTAGTGATAAAATTATAGACAATAAGTGTGGTCATATTTTTAAGATAATTGTTAGTGATTTAGTTCATCTTGTTGTGGCTCCAGCTGGCAATATATACACGTCCTGAATAAACAAACAAAAAAAAGAAAACACTGATTAGATTTTTTTACTTTTTTCAACTGCGCATATACTGCTGGCACATTATTTAGTGACAAGCCTAATTGTATTGGCTGTCAGAGATATTTACCTTTTCAATGCAAAGTAGATTTAAAGATGGTGAGTAGAAATTTCTTCTCATAAGAATTTCTACTCATATTTACTTTGCACTTGGCAAATATGCTGGATGGGCCGATATACTGGCTACTCTCTAAAAATTGAAAAAAAGCAACAATAAATTTAAAGCATGCTAAAAATATTATGTTGGTTTGTCATGAGAGAAAAACCATCATATAATTATGAGAATTTTAATTATTATTATATAATTTTTACCTGGGTCCTTGGTCTTGTAGTATTGATTAAAGTTGGAATTCCTATGAAATTCAGTCATCTTTTTAAGAGTAGCTCCGAATGAATTATATTCATGGAGCCGGTGATAATTTCTGGGGCTTGAGTGTGAAGTCTTGAGCTTTCTTTTCTTTTCCCGACCTATATTATACAAAATAACAAATTATGTATTGATGATCTTGTTAAATCTTTAGAAAATTAAAATTTTATTATTAGTATGGTGGCTTTTTCTCTTATGAAAAAGCCACCATATATTTTGGTTGATGTAATAAAAATACATATAATTATTGGAATCTTCGTGAGAGATGATTCCAATAATAATATAACCTTACGTCTTGACAATTTGCTGGGATGATTGAGAATTTTGTAGCTTTATTGCGGTCAGGATTCGGGTTTCCATCTTGCCGACTGTAGTATTTACCTGTAAAATGAAATAAAATACATGAATATAATACACTTCATCTTCACACACATATTGATATTTTATACATAATACGGAATGGAACGAAAGATGAAAATGATACCTTTAAAATGTATCTTTTGAGTATCTTTTGAGTATGCTGTACAGCTATACTTACTTTTTATTATTATATTATGGTGGCTTTTTCCCTTATGGAAAAGCCACCATATATTCGGTTTTTATAATAAACCTATATAATTATTTGAATCTTCGTGAGAGATGATTCCAATAATAATGATAATATTATGAAACTTACCTCTGGATGAGTTGATGATGCTGTGCAGCCGTACTTACTTATTATTGTTATTATTATGGTGGCTTTTTCCCTTATGGAAAAGCCACCATATATTTGGTTTATATATTAAACCTATAAAATTATTGGAATCTTTGTGAGAGATGATTCCAATAATAATAATAAAAAATCTTACCTCGGTTGAAAGTTGACGAGGGCTGGAACTATTCTCGATATAGCTGTGTTAATTCGGCTTCTGCTGTTGGAAACAGTTGAATACACTACTGTAAATCATATAAAGTGATTTATTTAATTATATTTGATCTGTTTAACGATATTCTGATTTAATTTATACGCTAAATAAGCATCAACACATACGACGCAACTTGTACGATTTTTGTTGCTGTTGTTGTTGGACTGCACTTACAGCATATTATTATGGTTCCTTTTTTTCTAATAAAAAAGGCACCATATATTTGTTTGATATAATGAATAAAAAATATTTATCGCAATAATCTTGAGAGATAATTGCTATAATAATTAAATAATTAGAATTTTTTACCTTGAGAAAAGATGAGCGTCACACTGCTGAGGAGGCCCGCTGAACTCGGACCTCTTTCTTTATTCGTCTCACTTTGCGGACGGAGCCACACGAGAAGGTACTCACATTTATTTGCTTATCTTTAATTCTTATTTTAAATATCCGTTTAATTACCATAAAATAATTACATTCGTTTACGTATACACATAACGTTCAAATATATGATGAGTTTTTTATAAGTAAAAAACTCATCATTTAGGTAGAATTATGCATGTATTTCTGAAATCTCAGCGCTCTGACGGGGTTTTTTCCGTCCGCCATGATGGAAATAACAGCATGGTTTTCCTTATTATATTGTCCGTGTGGGTTTTTCGTACTTTTTCTTAATTTGTATTCAATTAAAGCGAAGCTATTTACTACATCATTTAGTGTATTTATGAAATAAAAATTCATATAGGAGATTTTAGGTTTTTCACTTTTGGATTTAATTTATTCTAATTTTTTATACGGATTTTTATTAGGATTACTCATATATTTACAAACAGTTATATAGATGAGAACAAACCAATTGTTTTGATAATAATATTAGGATTTTTATTAGGATTACGCATACATTCACATAAAAAAGTCCCTTAGTTATTTACACTTTAAAGCGTAAGAAAGTAGGTTAGAAAGTGCATCAAAGTAAAAAATGATAACTGATTTGGTTGTTGTAAATTTAAAAAAAAATTCAGGGTGGTTTGAACCAAGAAAATGATGGGCTTTGCCGTAGCCAAATTTCCTCCCGAGGGTCAGTATAAAGCTGGTTCATATGAAATGATCCGATTCGAATGGCTCCAAGAGAAAGGAAAGAAGTGTCTATTCCCGAAAATAATCAAAGATGCATCCAACTTTCTCAAGCATTATGAGCAAGAAAAATATGATTACAAAAGAAATCCAGAAGCCTTTCAGATTTCAGAGGTTGAAGAATACTTCGGACCATATAAAAGTAAAGAAATGCAGCTACATGATATATAAAAATACCCATTATATTAAAAAGCATTTCAGGGTAATAAAAAAAGTAATAATATGCAAAACAATTTCTGCTATGAAAGGTTTCGATGAAGCTAGAGCAAATCTTCTAAATTTGCTAAAAGGGAAAGCTGCTAAAGAAGAGGGTCAAGTCTCAGCTCCAGGAGGAAAGGGAAAACGAGTCAAGACCGCAACCAAAAGATATGCTGAGGATGACAGCGACGAAGATGATGGAGAGTTCCAGCCCAACAAAACCAAGAAAATGTCAAAGAGACTTCCAAGTGATGATGAGAAAATCGATGAAGACAGTGAGATAGAAAAGGATAAAGAGATGGGATATGTGTCAAATGAGGGCATGGAACTGAGCCCAGAGCTACTCAAGAAATTAAAGTCCCGAAAAATTGGTGGAGAAATTGCTCTAAGTCAAGCCAATAATTTTATCCAGCCAACCCTTGTCATAAAGGCTAATCAAAATATTGGATTGACAAAGCCAAAAGCAACTCTCACGCCAGTGCCAACAGCAAAAACCGTCAATCAAATTTCACCGGATATAGCAACAAGCTTTCAATTTCAAAGTTCAGCCTCAAGCCAATACTCTCCATTCTCTTTATCACAGCGAAAGTCAAAGACTCCTGCCAATTCCCCTCTCTCGGTCTTCAAAATTGTCAATCCGGAGTCGGGACCAAAGGGGGACAAACGTCACACCAAATTCGTAGCAATAGAAAACCCCATCGGACAAAAACCATCAACAGAAAGTAAAAATATATGTATTTTATTTTTATTTTATTGTATATGTACATGTATAGCAAGAATAACAATAATTTTATTGTATATGTACATGTATAGCAAGAATAACAATAATTTTATATGCATACAAAATTAGAAAACCAAATAACCAGTTGCTTTGTCTATTGTTTATTGTAGAGACAAAACCTAAATCCCGTTACCAAGAAATCTTCTCGGATGATGATAATAGTCGTTCTGTATTGGCTCACAATGATGGTAGGATGTACAGTAATAATATTGCCGCATAGATATTTTCATATGCCATATGTGTCATTTTTTTGGTAATAAATGTCTCTGCATTTTTTCTGTAGGAGATGCGCTTCAGAAAATTTATAGTTTTGCTGTGTACAACCAAACAACTATGGACAAATTGGTCGTCTTAGTCAATCGGATGTGTCATCAAATGAGCACACCCAGTGAGGATATCGAGCGTGGACCCATCATCCCATTCCCCCTTCAAACTATCACAGCTGGATGCATTGGAAGCGTCACTCACCAATGAGTTGACTTAGGAAGGATCCCAATCTCGGCTGGTAAGTCAAGAACTATATTTAAGAGATATTTAAAAGCCATCACCGCTAAATGTTTAATGCATTAACACGAAGCATAATTTCTTTTCCTTTTTTTTCATTTCCACAGGCGGACCAACTTTATCGTCAAATCCGGTACGTAGCAGACTACAAAAAGGGAACAAGAACATTGCTCAAATATGTGATGACTCAATTAGCACGAAACTATTGTTGGACTGATATAGCAAGACAAATCCAAGGTGGAAAACAATCTATTCAAAACAAACATCTCATGATCGCAATTTTTGGTAACCACCCATATATACTTATTTATTTGTGTACTGTAAACATCTGTGGATATCTAGAAATACAACAAAAAAGTAAATAACCATATTTCTCTCTTCATATATGTATAGATGCCATCCAGGTGATTTATAGTCAAAAGAAATGGACTCTCCGACAGCCGACTCAACTCACAGAACAAAATACAATGGCGACTCAAGCTGATCAAATTGCTAACAAGAAAATTGTACTGAGCCCAACGGCTTTATACAAAAACACAAAACAAAGTGTTGTTGGCTGGTTTCAGGATTCAAAGAAGCGGCTTCTCGCCGACTCAATGTATTTTTTCATCTTTTAAAATTGTTACTTTCTCTTACGAAAGCTTCAATTAATATTTAAATATGTACAGTATTTAAATATGTACATAAATGTGAATTTTGTTTCTTTCCTTTCTTTAGTAATGACAGTCAATGTGACCTATCTACAGGAGATAGTCAGCTCATTCCCACCGCCCGTCTTGGAGACTTTGACCTGGATGATAGCATCATCCCGGAGGAGTGGACATTTGAGGAGGAAGAGGGCCAAGTTATCAATGAGGAACCTCAACCGAAATTGCCCCAGGACCAAAATGTGGATTCAGAGAAGATAGAAGAAGATGAAGACGAGGATGGAGTTGAGCCCAATCACCGAGCCATGGAAAATTATGAAGCAGATGTTTCCCTCATTGAAGAAAAGGGATTTTGTGACTATGGCCTTGACTCGGGGGAAGAAAGAGAACGAGCCAGTTTCGATTTCTAATTAAATCATCTATTTTTATTTATTTTTTGTCATTCAAATATACATCATCAGTGTTAGTTCTAGTAAAACATTTTATAAACAAAATAAATGGGGACTGCTATGTTTGAATTGCAGTCCCCATTTTTTCTATTATTGATTGTTTATTAAAAAAAACAAAAATACTTATTTAGTAGTATCAAAAGTCTAATGACGCCTACATGCCTTTGCTATGTTATATATATTTATATACATAATATAAATGGGGAAGCATATTTATTATTAAACATTTATATGATTGATGATTGTAAATTTGAATAAGTGACATTGCTATGATTTTATGAAATGAATGAACAATATTTGTATTATTTCTAGAAAAACTATATTTATATATCAAAAAAATCTATCCAAAAGTGGTTTATACAATTTCATTTCCGGCGTCATCCTGCACATTAAATATCCGGTGTCATCCTGCATATTGAATATCCGGCGTCATCCTTCATATTGAATATCTGGCGTCATCCTGCATATTGAATATCCGGCGTCATCCTGCATATAAAAAATCCGGCGTTATCCTGCATACCCATTTCCTAGGTAATCCCGGGTAAAAATTGACCTCATTTCCTGCATAATCCCACGTAAAAACATACGCAGGATCACGCCGGATCCTGCGTGAATCCCACGTAAAAACATACGCAGGATCACGCCGGATCCTGCGTGAATCCCACGTAGGAAATAGTGTCGATATCCGTCATACCGAGGCCGAAATCCGTCGTCATTTCCTGCGTATTTCTTTACACCGGAAATGACCCAGTTTCACGCGTGAAACTGGGTCATTTCCGGCCTGTTTGGTGACCAGGGCTGTATGATGTGCATGGGATAGTAAAAATGTATTACGAATTGCAATGTGTATTTCATATTTTTAAGTTACATTGATTAATAATCAGCGATTATGGACAAAATACTGATGATATTATGTTGTTTTTATTTTGCAGAAGCAATGGAATCTTCTCATGGATTTTCTGAGGTTCGAAGAATCACTCCTCGCGTTCTCCATAAACGCTCCGTCCCCATCGACAAAACTTATCGACCTGTAAGTACATCAAATTTCCATACAATGGACATTATACATTATTATTCTCTCGTATTAAACACTAAACGATATTGGTTAAAATTAATTGTGTATTGTTAGTTTCATTTTCTTTTCCTGAGATTTAGTTGCTTGTCTATTCTATTTTATTACTACGTTGTTTTTACGCTATTTGATTTTCCATTTTCCATTGTCTCCATGCTTGAGATTTAAAAATTAATTGTGAGTCAGTATATATAGATATGACTCACTTCATTTCCATTAGGTGTTTACTAATCGTTGAGATATGAAGACAGCAAGCAAAACACGACATGTCATAATTTTGTGCTTTCAGTTTTACAACTGAAATTACATTGCAATAATCTTCAAATTGTAAAATAGCTTTGATTTAATTACTATATACGTTCTTGTTCTCCCAAAGGTTCTCTTTCTATGTATGATAAGAATGGCATTCTTTGGATGTCTTGAATGAACCATGTGTTGGTGTTTAACAGTTAGAGACTTGTATGAAACAAGAGAGACTCATTATGAATAATAAGTAGTAAGTCATGTTGTACACCGGCTTCGATTTGATAAATACATATTTTTAATCACGGTTTAATGTAGGGAGAACAAGAAAATGTAGGAAAAGTTTTCTCTATAAAGACAAAATTATGCGTGTGTAGAGTCTGTAGACAGTTTAGGACACATATTTTAATGTGATTTGAGTTTTCATTTGAACCAATAACTTTTCCATTTTTAAATTGAATAATTTACGTATGTATACGGTTGAGAGTTGAGAGGTTTCTGAGTACGAAAATTTCTTAACTTATTACATCTATGATTGTATCTTAGTTCACTGACTTAATATGCCTTTTGTTTTATTGTTTCGGGTACATGTCCATAAGTTATTACATAACTTAGAACTTTTCCTTCTTTTTTATTTATTGCGTTTCATAGTATTATTAATTATTATTCGAATAAAAGATGTTTTAATCATTTTTGCTAAAAAGAATTTTAAGATTCAATAGAAAACAGTAAAAAGCAATCAAATTTTATGGGGAAATATGAAAGAAAGTTGAACAAAAAAAAAACACGACTTGAAGTGTATACAAAGTATTGAATGAAAAATGTCTGTAATTTAATATATGACATGCCTAATGTGTAATGTAGTTTGCCTTTTGTTTAAAGAAATGAAACTTCTCACTCATTTTCTCTGTGAGAAAGTTTTTTCCCCTCTATTCAGTCTTTTTTTTACTCTGTTTTTTCATTAAACAAAGAATCAAGTTTTAATAGTGTGCAAGCTTAATTTGATTTTCCGTATTCCGTATCCATATAACACACTAACTGACTGACTGCAAGTTATAAACTCCAAATGTGCCTTCATATAAAAATCTTTTATTCCTTTTTAGAACGAGAAAGGAAACCATTTGGATGAAATTTCTATTGAGCTTCCCTTAGACTCCAGGACTGTATGGTTGGATTTGAGACTGAATTGGTAAGCATCAGTTACACATGTTTTTCATTTGACCTTAGTTTTTTACAACAAACTTAATTGATGTTGTATCCATTAAGAATGCTACACAGTGCACAAGAGCTTATCAGGAGATTCACTAGTTAGTTGAATGTAGCATGAAGTAGCAAAAACTAACAAGTAATATTATTACTCTGTGACTGTTTTTACTTTCCAAGTTCCAATCTCGTTCTTGTTTAATATCTACTACATGTAGTATATTGTTTCGAGAGATCCTCAGTAATACTGACAATGAGTCAGTCTCAGTATCACATATCACAAGCTCGGATATTTCAAACAAAAAACTAATTAAAAGTCTCATGGTTTTACAGTATTGTTAGAACTGGAACAACATGTACCTATTATACTGCAGCAATGTGGTAATGAAATTGGTTGGTGATATGAACTCTAATGAGTTTTGTGCACCCGTGTAGTATTTGAAATATAAAACTGAAAAATGACATTAGCTACTTTAATTTAAGGATTTTCGAAAAGAAAAAAAAACTTTTTTGTTTCTAGTAGTAATTTTTGTTTGATGTCTCTGTAGCAAGTATTATTCTACAATAATCTCATAATTGAATGTAATCTTTGGCATTTTCTCTATAGGGACCTTATGTCTGATGGATATTTTGAAAGATTTCAACAAAATGGGACTGATGTAATCCGTCGACCCACTGCAACGGTAATATATGAATATTATTGATGGTCAGTATTATAATGGATAAGAAATAATTGAATGATATATTTTGAGCGACATTTTACACTTCTGAAGACGTATGTATTATTGTGTATGCCTCTGAATATCTCGGTGAAGATCTCAAATCTCAAATTTCATATGAAACTCAAGTTCAGGTTTCTAACGTTACTTTTAACATTTCAATTTAACTTGAGTTAGTCCTCGTATGTATATATTGCACTTGGACTTGAAATGATTGTCTTTACATTTTTTATGGTGTTAAAGTAAGAAAATAAACTTGAAAAGTTCGCTATGCTCGACGTCTTTGTCCTGATATCAAGTACATACATACATTTTATATGTACATAAATGTGATAAGAGTGTTACAAACTAATTGTGATGCAGCCAACATAGATTTTATGTATATATATACTTGAATACTTGTATGTACTTGATGCGTATTCAAGTATCTATCATACATTTGTTTACATGGGACGTTAAGTTTTACTTGAAACACAAAAATGTACGATGAACATGAAGAAGCCATGTAATGAAATGTGTAGAATATGCGTATGATAATGTACGAAGATAGACTTCTGTATTATAGGTCAGTACTTTTACTATGTAAACGTATATATATTTTTTTATGATAAAACTATTCTGGTTTTCATATAGACGGGTGAACTATGTCACTATTTGGGCAAGATAAGAACTGTACCTCATTCTTGGGCTGCACTCTCAGTTTGTAATGGAATTAGGTGAGTTTCAAAGAAGTGAACAATTATATTTTTTAATGTAGAATCTACAATGTAGATTGTAGATGGAATTTATGATAATATTTGCCAAGCGTGTAATGTTTGCCTGTCTGGCTGTTATGCTTCTGAATCTGTCGCTCATCTTTCCTTTTTTTTGTACAAACATGTTTGAATCCATATCATAATAAATTATACACGCTGTCCATTATACTTGATAACAGTCTAAACTTCAAAGAGTAGAAGTATTTTACTCGTGAAAATATTTCGTTTTGCTCATTAACGATGTACAATAAAATATGTATATAGTAGATACCCATGGTATATAACAAAGTCGTCAAAAATGGTAATAAGTTGTGACCTTAAAATCTTGGTTTGAAATGTTCTGCGCCATTATGATAAATGGATGATTCAGCTGGGTTTTGTTTTTGTTTTTTACAGTATACATGCGATACATACTACAATGCAAATGTATGACACTCTCGTTATGTTCTAGATTCATTTATATTAATTTAAAGTTTATGTGTATCATATAGTGGTGTTGTCTTTGATGGGGAACATTTGCATCATCTTGAGCCACTATTATCACCACCACACGACAACAACATTAATGTCACGAAAGAGAATCAGCTGAGTCCATGGGAAACACTGCACTACAAACATTCAGATCTGAAGCGGAATTTGACATGTGGTAAATTGAAATGCACATAAAAAAATCATGCTCAGTTTAATGCAGCATCAAGAACGACAAAAATTTGAGGAATTTAAATTCAGAAATTCTATACTTTTTTAATGATTTCAAATCACTTGTAATTTGTAATTTGAAAGCGAAAGTATTAATAATTCGAATTTATCTTGACAATGATCTAGATCACACCGAGTCGGAAATATTGAAATCGAAAGCTTATCCTATTAGTGAGCATAGTCAAAATCTTGTTCACGCTGAAAAAATGATAATGGATGATGATGCTTTACGTCCAATTTCTATTCAAGCGAAACTCGGAAAATTAAAGGTATTTTCTTTGAAATATTGAGAAGTCCACACATAATGATAGTCATCATTTACATACTACGTCTAAATAATAACATGTATTTTTACATATTGTTTGACATGTCATTGTAGGTAAAGCGGGGAGTGAAAACAGATAGCTTTCGTGAGCCATTTAATGCGAATGAAAAGTCTCGATATGTGGAAATGGTGATTGTTGTGGACAATAAAAAATTCAAAGAGCTTGGAGGAGATTTGCAGCATACTATCCGACGTACCAAGGATATTTCGAATATTGTCAACGCGGTAAGAACTATATCATTTTCCTCCACGAATGTATGATTTATTACTCTATTGGTAATGGCTCAATGTGAATGATGAGAAATAGGAGGAGGATAGGTAAACTGTTTGGAAGTTAATAACAATTTACCGTTGAAAATTGTACAGTTGTATGCACCTTTGAATATTTTCATCGCTCTCGTTGGAGTGGTCGTTTGGACTGAAGCGGATGAAATAAAACTATCTGCGAATGGTGACGATACATTGGCCAATTTTCTTCATTACCGAAGGGAGAGATTACTTAAAGATCATCCGAATGACAACGCCCAACTTCTGACGTGAGCAAAAAAGGATATCATCTAAATATGAATATAAACTAGTTACTATTGGATTTAGTATGCATAAAAGTATAAGTAGAAATTAATAGGTAATTATTTGTGTCATCATGTTTATATTGTATATCGTCACTGCATTCAATTATAGAGCTGTGGAATTTGAAAATGGTGTGGTTGGGAAAGCAATGCAGGGGCCAATGTGCAGCTACAAATTTTCTGGTGGTGTGAATTCGGATTATAAAGCATTGACGGGGATCGTTGCTACCACAATTGGTAAGAAAATTGAAGGAAAACTATATACTATTTCATATATTATTAATTATTATATTGTTCTCATATCCACTAAAGTTCTTTTAGTTTCGAAAACATTTAACCTGTATTTCTCTATCAAATATTAGCACATGAATTGGGACATAACTTTGGGTTATCTCATGATGGAGAAGAATGCAAATGTCCAGGGCCTGGGGGCCGATGTATAATGTCTGCATCGACAAGCTCGAATCGGACATCACATTGGAGTTCTTGTAGCTTCGAAGGATTTGCCTACGCGTTTGACCATGGAATGGATTATTGCCTTCGAAATAAACCAAAGCGGTAAATTTCAGAACATTTAAGCATTTTCAGAGCTGAAACAAGAAGGGAAGAGCAAATTTGTTGAAAAAGTGTTGTACTTTAATGTGTGTATTGTTTGATTCGTTTGATGTATAAAGATTATTTGATGGACCTACTTGTGGGAACGGATTTACCGAATTAGGTGAAGAATGTGATCCAGGGGGTTCTGAAAATTTTTGTTGCAACCCAGAAACATGTACTCTTTATAGCAATGCCTCGTGTGGAGCTGGATCTTGTTGTGATCTGTCGACATGCAGCGTCAAAGCTGGTGGGACTCAATGTCGAAAATCATCAAACACTTGCGATTTGCCTGAATTTTGTTCAGGTGAATCCGAGTACTGTCCTGATGATGTCTATAAACTAAATGGGGAAGAATGTGAGACGTCAAATGGTCTGGTAAGAAGAGCTTTTTTTAAACTATTAAATACGTAAAGCGTAGGAGTTGCGAATGGATGAAAACTACACGACAGACTTTAATCAAATAAATTTCACTGTATAATTTTTAGGCGTATTGTTATGATGGAAAGTGCAGAACACACACAGATCAATGCAGGCTTCTCTGGGGACCATCGGGGAATAATTCTGATAACTTGTAAGGTCGTGGTAATATTTGAGAGAAAGTTATGTGTTTTCTTCTTTTCATCATTGTTAATTTTCCTTGTTCTTTTCCTTTTAGGTGCTATCAAAAAAATAACAATGGTACTCGCTACGGAAACTGTGGTTTTGGTAAGTTGGAGGTTCAAGATGAAAAAAGAGAGTGAAAGTAATTGCATAAAGAAGTATTCTCGGTATACTCATTAACACTTGTATACTTTTGTTTCATTATATAGACTTGATAACAGAGCGATACAAACAATGCAAAGTCGAGTAAGTCATTTGATAGTAAAACTGTTTTTGACAATTCTATTTGCATATTGTAGAACGAACACACACACATATATAATCATGTCTTGTAATCATATTGTTTTTCTTTTATTAGGGATACAAAATGTGGTCTGCTGCACTGCAAATATTATCACGAAAAACTCGAGTTTGGGTATGAACCAGTTGCTACTATGTCCAGTTTTTTCGTCAATTCGCAAGGAAATGTTCACCCGTGTCGATCTGTCACCGTTGACTTTGGCATATCGGATGTTGATCCTGGACTTGTTCCGGATGGAGCCAAATGCGGAAAAGATAAAGTGAGAGTCCATAATTATGTTACGACTACTTGGAATTCATCAGAACAAATTCAAAATGTGTCTGATTTATTGGATGTGTGTGACGACATTTTGTTATTTTATTTTGATCAGATGTGCGTTTCACAACAATGCGTTTCTGCTGAATCCATAACGGTTCCATTCAAATGTTCTGGTGGTTGCGGAAGTCATGGTGTTTGTAATAGCAAAGGACATTGTCATTGCGATGATGGCTATGGTAAGAATATAGTCCATAATTGACATTTAAAACAAAAATTTACGTCGTTCATTTATGTTTACATATTTTATCTTTTATTTAATGTCTCAATTTTTTCTTTTGTAAAGGTGGAAGTTCATGCTCCGATTCCGGATTTGGTGGTTCAGTTGATAGTGGTCCTAGTGTGGATCCTTACGGTATGCTTCATTTAGAATCATTCGTTTTGACTTTATCATTATTCGTACTCAAGTTCATTTAAAATATCAAAAATATGTAAATGTATTTCTTGTGTATTTCAGCTACATCGATTTTTGCCAAGTCTCTGTATGTAACTTTCCTTGGCTTCATTCCTCTAATTGCCATTATTAGTTTCTATATTTACTATGCAAATGACAACATCAAGAAATTATGTAAGCGTGGAGGACTAGCAGTGGCCAGACCTCAGTAAGTACACTCGATTATTTTATTTTCTTCTACTTTTAATCTTTTGTTATGTACAAAAAAAAAGTCAAAACTACCAATTTCTATTTGATGTTCATTTTCAGTCATCGCAATAACAATAAACCTCAAGGAAATGGAAGCGTGGCTTTGCGTACACTAGATATTTCCAATCCCACCCCCACGAGCACAAGTAATAATAATTCCAAAACTTCTAGTGACGACTTTTTTGGGAAATATAAAGGCTTCTCGTTAGCCCCACTCAAACAGTCGCCGGATCAAAATGGAACCCATACTGTCACCTCAAATGTTTCTGAAACAATTAAAAATTTCAATAACAATACTTCATCCCCTTCCCCACCTCCTCCTCCAGCCGCACGACCAACTACTGCCAATCTCCGACCAACAAATATGTCCACGAGCAATGGGAGTATACCGAGTGCAACAAATTCCAATGTCTACTACTCTCCCGTCCCCACACAGACAATCAACGAAACTCTGGTCAAAAATCACAATGAGAAACCCACGACCATCAAATCCTACACAAACAGCTTTCTTCAAAAGGGCATGGCCCGAGTTTCATGGGCCCAGCCGATAGCACAACCTCTACCAACCAATTCACCGGGGAGTGAAGACGAAATTAGTGGACATAGTGGGGATCCTTTTTATGATAATTCAACTGAATCCAAACAGCAGCAGACACTGACGTCTCCTGCCAAATTAAATGAAAATAAGGAATTCCATACTGAAAACAACAAACCACAGACTTTTGTTTCTGTCCCCATTGGAAATGTGAATGAAAAGAGTAAAGTATTCGGTGGAGGTCATTCAGCTTTGTCCAGACTCTCCGGTTCAATTACTTTTATGAGAAACTCTTTACGACATTTTACTTCGTCATCTTCCTCTTCTCCTTCCACTTCTACCGAGGAAACACACAAAGCCGCTTCAGCTTTGTCGTCATCATCATCCCATGCAAAAACTAGTGTCAATAGAAAGAATTTGGAAATTTCAACACCAATTTTACAAGCTGATGGTAATCAGTCTGCAAATTTTCAACACTTAATTTCAATTGTCCCCAAGAATTCAAATGAAGAGAAGGGAGCGGGAGAGGATGAAGTAGATTATGCAAATTCTACAACTAATACAAGGAAAACAAGTAAGGGGCGCTATGCAAATATTCCTTTGATTGATGAGAGCCCAGTAAAAACAGCAAATCCTCCTCCTCCTGGAGACAAACAATGGCCCAAAAATATGCAGTTGGAAAGGATCAAACCTGAGAATAAAGAACGAAAACCAGTTCTCCGAGCTCATAGTATGATTCAGCCTAATCGAAACTCCATTCACAATAGTAACCCAAATTATAATTCCTTGAGACGATCCCGACCTTCTGTTCCCCCACCTAAGCCGCCAGAAGTGGCCCAACCACTCCCACCTCCACAACAAACAGTTCCACTCGTAACAGCTCAACCCATGATGCAAAAAGCTAAAAGTGAGTCTCCTCCTCCCACCAGTAAAGCAAGTAAAAGTGTTTTACGTCCCACTGTGAATACTTCAAACATTTCTTCAATTTTGAAATTTTCCCTTGGAAGAAATACAAATGCTGTTAATAAATCCGATACGAATTCAACTAGTGGATCTGGATCGAAAAGTAGTACTAGCGCTAAAGGTCCAGCTCCTATCGCCAAATTGGATATTGATCCTCAATCACCAACGTCAAATCTCCCAAATTCCGATATCGACAATATTTACGATGAAATTGCAGAATCCAAAGATGACACCACAACCAAAGTGGAAGAGAAAATTGAGACTCTTTCTACTGGTAGTTCGGAATCCGCTGGTGGTCTACTATCAGAAATTATTTTTGAAATTCAGAATCGTAACAAGGAATCAATTTATAACTCAGTTGATCGTAGAAAAAGGAAGAAGGGTGAAACTTTGGGGAATGAAAAAGATGGTAATAATTTCAGTAAGGGCATGAATGTTAAGAACCAATCAATGTCTCAAGAAAAATCAAATAATATGCAGATAGGAAATCCAACCAAATCCAATTTTTCATCGTCATCGTCATCCTCTCTCAAGTCATCTCCTAAATTGAGGTACAAACCTATGCAATCCAGTAAAACTTCTATTACCTCCAGCCCAAGTCCTACAATTGGAGTTACAAGCACTACAAAAACTTCATTGCCATCAACCCCTCCATCAACTATCTTCAGTACTTTGAGTAGCAGTAGTCAAAAGAAAGATTTACTTCAGCAACAACCCAAAACTATTTCTGATTTCAAGCCAATTGCTCCACCCCCTCCCATAGTTCTCTCATCGTCTTCTTCGTTGAAACAGTCAGAAACAACACCAGTGACAATATCCTCATCACCATCTTTGTCCAACACAGCGGCGAAACCCGTTTGTGCAGTGAATGGCACACCAAAATTCTCATCTCCAAGTTATGTAGCCAAAATAAATTATTTCTCAAATTTGAGCTCTCACAAGAGTGACTCGCCCATGAAACCTCTAAATTCTTTGAATTCTACTCTGAGTGATCCAAGTAAAAGTGTTATTTCGAGTGTTTACGCACCCAGTAATATAACTTGCCCTGAACCCGCTCATTTATCCACAATACGACCCACATGGTCCCGTTCCTATGTAAATAATAAATTGAGCTCAGATGGGACTGATGAAAATGGGGAACCAGTGAATTTGGCAGGAATTTACTCACCAAATTCTAAATCCGACTACGGTACCCTGGGCAAGAATAAAGGCAAGAAAATCATTGAAGAGAAGCCACCAGAAGTGAAAGCTCCAGAAGCTCAGCAGCCTCAACAGCAACAAGCATATAAGCCCTTTAATACCTACCTAAGTAATCGGCCATTAACATTTTCGACTTTCCGGCCAAAGTCCAGTCCGACGACAACTGTCTCGTCGTCAACTCCTCCTACTTCTTCTTCTTCTACGACTACTACTACTACATCTAATGGGACAGGACTGAGTACTTCAACCAATCGCGTACCTGTTGGAACTGGTCCTATAATTTCTTCAAAAGTTTCCTTGTCAATGTCTAATCCTAGACCCATAACTGTGTCTACTGGCTGTTCTGTGACAACTAAGCAGCCATATGGAATGGACCGTGTGAAAGGAGTCAATGACAATATAATGCGTTCACCAACAAGAGTAGTGCAGTAGGAAATCCTACGGAAACATTTATACTCTTTTTGTTTGGTTTTTTTTACATAATTTTACATACTTCGTACTTTATAGTAATGTACATTCTTCCGTGAACCCGTGAGCTAATTACCATAATGTTCTATCTGTCTTCTTTCAAGCTTAAAAACTATGTATTTATTTGAAAATCAGAAAATTATTTCTGATGAAGATAGTGTTTGTAGTTCCAACTTAATCTTACAGCCACTATTTGATGAAACCAAAGGATTTTCTAGTAGGTACATATATGTATATATACATATTACCTAAATATACATAAAATCAAAATGTTTGCTATTCATTTTTTACAATTGATTTTTTTTCTAGTATTATACGCAACTGTTTAGTGTGTATATCGTATTTAAACACAAAAAAACATTTTGCTCAAGAGAAAGGAAAAGTTAATTTCATTGCGTTCCTTAAATTCTTTCTCAAAATAAATGTCCTGTAGTCTGAGTGTTCACTGATTACAGGAAAACATAATATGGTCATGATTACACAAAAAACAAGCGGTTGGATAGCTTTATGTACGTAATAATTGTAATACTGATATTGAGAATAGCTAAACTTTTTCCAATTTGTTTGTTTGATTACACACACACATTCACAACAGACAAAAGATTTAGCATTTTTAAACTTTTTTCAAAAATTCATCATCTCCGTTAATGATGATGAGTTTTTGCTTACGTATTTATTTATTTGTCATTTGCATGTGCAACACGACAATTCCAGAAACAATTACGACCAGTTTTTTTTTCGCTTTTAATAAGAATATAGTGGTTAGATGAATTCGATTCAATTAATGGATATTATTTTACTAATACACACTACTAGTTGTAATCTGCGTATTAAGAGTAATGAAATTTCAAGAGATAATAATAAACTAGCATTGACTCAGATGTAATTTTAATGGTGAATTTTATAATTTTGTATCTTGGCTGCTATAACGGGTAGGAGAAAATGTTTTTTTTTTTGGTGTTTTTTACGGGAATTTTCTGGTCTCTGTAATCTTATTATTAACATGTAGAAATTGTTTTTATTTTCTAATAAATAAGTAGTTTATATAACTTTTACAGCAAAATTAATGTACACAGTATAAATATTACCTATACTTAAGTAGGTTACCTACTGTAGGTACGATGGCTTGTACATTTTGGACTATTGTAATGTATTTATAAATCTTAAATATACACACTAAAGTAATAGCCGTAGAATAGTGTGTGTAAAGAAAATCGCTACTAACCGTATTGAAATATTGAAATGTCAATATTTAAGCAGTTCATAATAATGTTTTTACGTAATATGTTTGTTTTTCACTTCATTTTATCCTCCAGTTTTCATAAGAAAAATGAACAGATAATATCTGTATATTATACATGTGTTCTTATACTTTCCAGTGTTGTTTATAAGAATTTACAAGCATTGCATAAGCAAAGGAAAGCGTGAATTTTCAACGCTGATGCTTAAAAGGATTCATGAGTATTTTGTAATGTAATTCCAGTTTCATAAAGTGCTTATTTGTAATCGAATTCAATAATGTACTCGTTTTCATATTTACACTACTACTTGAAATTGTACTAGTTTCGTTTCCAGTTATTAGTGCTCAAATGTTTCACTATGAAATGTTCACACTTATATCTTCCTTTTTGCAAGCTTCATCGTCAGTTCAAGGCGTATAGCTGTAATAATTATTTCTTGTAGTTTAACTAACGTTTTTGTTTAAAATTTTCTCGCATTGTAAATAGTAAAATACTGTAGCGTAAGTAGGTAGTATATCTTTTTTATTTACATATAATATAGATTGTAATATTTAATTTAAATTAGCTGGCAGTTGGCAGCTATTCGATCTGTAAGATTAAAAACAAAAGCAGGAAGTCATCAGAGTATGACGTTTGGAGAGGTAAACAATTTTACTACAGTCATTATAGATATTGAGGTACATGCAGCAAAAGTACATTTAATAAGCAATGTGGGTATTGGAAATCGAAAGTCACAATAATATACAAGATTTTCTATTAAATGTTTTTATATTAATGCCTTGTGTGTATCATTATAAAAAAATTTAAATTCTTTTAACTATAGTTTTTACATGTTGTTTTGTCGTCGTCGGTGTAATATTTGTATAAAAATGATATAAAAAGACTTACATAATCTTACACACTATCGTCTAAAACTAAATGTTATTTTGAGAATTCTAATCATTTCGTGTTTACAATTTATATTTACATGGTAAAAAAGGAGGATATATAAAGCAATTAACCAAATAATTTTTTAAATGACCTGATGCCTAAAGTTACTCAAAAAAAAAAGCAAAGCAAAACAAGCAAAGCTCGACTATAATGAGTTATTATGAAAGTGCAGTTAAAATCCCGAATCAGTACCAAGTTATTTTGAAAGAAATTCTAATAACAATAAATTAATGCGAAGTAGAAAATATGTGTAGTACATCTAAATGTAAGATGGTCTTACATTAGGGAATAATTAAGAATTTGTGGATATTTCTAAAATATGTATGAGGGGAATCGATTAGGGGAAGCCATTTATGTTATATTCTATAGCTTGAACTTTTCAAGAGAAAAAACTCTACTCTGACACTGCTCCACACTGGTACGTAATTACTATTAGTGATTATAAAGAATACTGTATGTTTTGAACTCGAGCTTTCTCATTTTATCTATCCGAGTCATTATGTGTGTTTCAACTCTCTGTACTGCTCCATTCTAATATTGGATGAACCTCTTACTGGACAATATTTTGAAAATCTTTCTGAAATTAAAATAATATATATGATTTTGTTGAAGGAATCGTAAACAAATTAGAAATTAAGCTTTAATCAAGTCCATAGTACATTATAAAATGATTAGTGCTGTGCGATATTAATCTGCTTGAAATGAAATGCTATGTAATAATTTGTATATGATTTTTAGTAAGTACATACATGTTGTCATTTCTTATTTTATATGAGACATATGTACAAAAAACATAATATTCTATACTACCTATCTGCATAAATACAAAATGGACTGAATGTCGTAATAGTGATTAAAATATTAGTATACTATTTTCCAGTTTCTTTCTGTACTGATACACTATATGGACGAAATGCACTGCTTAAGATACTACGATCATTGTATTGCAATGTAAAATCTAATAAGAATTTAATATTGAATGCAGCTCTACTTATAAGTTTTTTGTAACAAAATAAAACATGAATGAATAAAAAATCTCACGTTATGAAAAGTTATATATAAAAATTCCAAGTCTTTTGTTCGAATAATTTAGAAATGATTTGCAAGGAAAAAGTTGCAAAATATTTTCAGTTGTCACATAAGTAATAAAAGCACTGTTTTATTCGACAATAATATTAATTATCATTCATATATGCGTACGTGGATTTATGTCCTGAGGCTTCCAAAATCCAAAAATTGGTCATTACAATTAAACATGATGAGTAGTAGTAATAATTGATAATTTGATATTTCACAACAGTTACACACTGAGAACTATATGTACATACACATCAAATCAAATAGTTTCTAAATATGTATAGTATTACAACCACTTGATGTACTAAAAATATCACGATGCATACAACTAAACATAATTATTGTAGAATCACTAATAAAACTTATTACGAATCAGCCTTGGAATCTTCATTTCATCAACGTTGTTTTCACATTATATTGAAAAATTAATTAATTAGTTTGGTAATGAGAAATATGTATTTACAATTGAATCGATCAGTCAACCAATGAATAGTGTACTACAGAGATTTCGTTTTCAAGTAACTTACAATTTCCTTATAGCAGAACAAGTAACAACTATATATGATAGGAGTTGGTGAATGTAAGTAAATATACGAACTATACGCATTCGTATAACTAAACAATATTATGTTATGAGAATAATATGTTTTTCTTATTTGTGTATATATAGGCCATGAAAATTGAAATGCCCATACTTCATTCGATTACCCATATAATTAAACTCAGAATTATATCTTATAAATATATATATATCGTCATTATTTTATACATGTGACATTTCTCGCCAGTGATTTTGTTTCTCTGGAAAACCAATCTTAAAATTGCTTTAAAGTCTTTTAAAATGAAATTCCAAATTGAAAATTCGACATTCCACAAAATCTATTAAAATTAAAAAGATTTTGAGTAAATGTCACACCGTATTTGCATATCATGCATATAATAAATAATAAATAAAAATATTACTTTAAGCTTCATTATAGAAATTTTATCATTCTTGAAGTCATTCTTCTGACAATATAATATGAGAACAATAGGAATGGACTTTGTCTCACTATGACCACTTTTAGCGTCGGTATAAGTACATACAATCTTTGTCATTGTAATAACATGGACATACGGAGTCCATGTTGAACAACACAAGAAAGAGAGAGATAGAGACAGAGATCATTAAACAGTACATGATAATTTCATCCATTTAAAAACAAAAAAATATACGATTAAGCAAATTGACGCATAAAACAGTAAATTATAATGAATCAACTGCTCGGCCCATACAACCCCAACTTAATATACATACTTAATACTCTACCCCTACAGATTTACAAACATAAAAAATTCACGAATTTTCAACTACTTTCTATTAATTATAAACTTTTATAATCATTCCTACATGTATCGAGCATTCACCAAATTAAATTAATGTTCTTTTTTGTTTGTCAATAAATTATTCAATACATATTGAGTCAAATTACTTTTGTGATTATTTGAAAGAGTGAATTTCTTTTTCGTTAATTTTTTAACAAATGATAATGATAATAATATTATTTAATATTATGCTACAAGTTACAATATGCTTATCTATGTTGTTGTTTTATCACATGTGATAAAACGGCCTCATGGTTTCCAAATAAATAAATAAAGGTAAAATCAGGTAAAATCATAAAATTAAATAGTTAACACTGGCACTTGTTCTCTGTAAACATTTGATTGAGCATATTTTATGAATTCACAATTTATACTCTCAATCAAGCTATTAAAAGATATTCTCAAATTAAGTATCCTCTTTAAATACAAATGCTTATTATCGTATTAGACTAATTAGACATAAATGATAATAATAGTAATATATATAGTTCATATGTATACATATATATATAATCAAAATTTCTGATTTTCAGAAATATTTAAACATATAGCAACATGTACGAGCAAAAATTTATAAATTTTTCTTCTTTTCATAATTAATGAGATATCGAGGCGTGATACAACTAAATATCATATTTTGACTAAATACCTAAGTAAAATATACTTTTAGATAGTTCTTTCTTCTTCTTATAGTTTTTTTTGCGAGTTATACATAATATCATAATATATGTATACTTAATCAATAAATACGATTTGTTTTCATATTACAATTATACATATGGATTATGGATATATATATGTGTTTAGATTATAATATTTAAATAAATAGATAGCATTTTTTCTAGGATTGTGTTTTAGAGTAATCCCCAAGCTGATGTTGAAGTTGTTGTGATTCCATTTCAATAATATTCATTTGAGTACTATTCTTTTGTTGCTGTTGGTCTTTTGAGAGAATAATAGACGAATCACTTTCCCCTACGCTTGTAATGTTTTGATTTAGCTGGTCATTCTCATATTCCACAAAGTCGTCAAAGAGGCTATTTACAAAAGATATAGAAAAAACATCATTCTCTTAAAACAATTCATTTCTATAGTATAGACGTGTGACTAAATATTTTTTATTTTATTTAAAAAAAAACAACTACAAAATGTACCTTGGCCATGCCTCCGTGTCATCGTACGAGCTGAGATCAGAACCTAAATGAAATGGAAAGTAAAAGAGATAAATTAATGAATTTGGATTCCATGGATCATCTTTTTCAATCAAACAAATTGACATGTCTATAATAGTTAACAGACATACCGTAATTTTCCAAAAAGTTGAAGAACATGTTCCAGGTATCACGTGTAATTCCACGTAAAGGATGATTTTCAAGAAATTGTAACCAACGTTCCAAAATTGGTGGTTCACGAGACCAGAAAACAACACGCCATAAACTAATTGCCATATCAGTAGGTAAAATTCTTTGTCCTAAATCATTATCCAATCCAAACTTGAAGGCGAAACGGTACAAATCTTTGAACTGTAACGGGTCATTCAGAACATCATAGGAAATATCGGAGAGAACAGACTGAACGCCTTTAATGTTATCTGTCTTTAATTCCCGCATCCCCTGGTAAAACTCGACTCTCGTAAATTTACACATTTGCTCCGCATTGAATTTCCAAGCTAAAACTAGTACTCTAAAGTCTTCTGGTTTCAATTCTAAATCCCGACACAGACGTTCGATCCCTTCAGCAAGGATACTATCCTCATGTGGATCTTTATAATGTTCAAAAAGTGCTGATATTTTGATTTCCGAGTATGCATTATTGTTGTCTCTAAAAATTAAACAAATACAATTGAAAGCAATGCCTTATACATATACAAGTATATGTAGTTTTAATAAAACTGTTTTATAAGCGTTAGTTATAAACGATGTAAGAAACATAAGTAATAATCAGTATGATAATAATATATCAAAATTACGTTATAGCATTCAAATGGGCTGCTGCTTGAGATAATTTCTTTTCTTTGTCTGCACTTCCAACTCGTCCTAATGGAGGTATTCTTGAATAAAAGTTATTTTTCTTTTCGGATTTTTGACTTGAGGCATGATTTGAGGAAAATTCTGTTGAGGTCCCATGATGATTTGAATGTCGACTTCCATTAGCAAGTGTCACACTATCCAAGTTCGTTGAATGATCCGACCTTAATATGACACTCGAGTTGAATGAGCTGGGAAGTTGAAGCTCTGTAATTTAAATATATAGAATTTTTGTCAAACAAAAAGCAAAATCAAATAAATTATTATACACACTTATTATAAATAATCAATAGTTTTAGAGAGAAAAATGAATACATACCGGAATTTCGACGATCTTCTTCCTTCTTGACGCGAAATTCGACTTGGTCATTGGAGCCCCTTTCGGTACATGAAACGCAATTCCCCATTTCCAATTATTCTATATATATAATAAAAATGTCTTGTGGTAAATAGACAATTTTTTCCCCTGGTATATTTCTTCTTCTTATAATTGATGATTTCTTGATGTGACTACAAGTATCCAGTCTTCTTCATTTACTTATATTTAGACCCTTCATTTCTCAAACACACTCATTCAGCGACATTAAAGTTCATTAAACACTACACATACACCATGTCCTTCTATATCTGTATTACTCAAATTCAATTCTTATCAACATTATTTTATTTCTGTCCATGATGACATAATTCCCTTCAATATATTATTTTTCATGATTATATACAACTCGATTTAAATTAGCTCACAAACACAATTTTGACAACTGTTTTATTGAATGAATATATGTAAACATGTAAGTAGAGGACAAATAAGTGGGATGAATGTATGTATATTAAATTAAAAACTTGAAAAAGTAAAATAAAAATGAACAAATGTAGTTTCTTTGTTGTGAAGTGTAGGTGTAGAGTGTGTATTTTTAAACAAGTGAACGAAGAAAATTAAATGTCGTTGTCATTAAGTCTATTGTATATTTTTAAAAGTTTGCTATAATATAAGTATATTTATTATTATTTATATATATGTTGTTCTATATAAATTAGAGATAATGATTTTCAAATTTCCAATTCCACTGTAGTCTTCTACTTACACGATCACAATTAATATTACTAATAATAGCACAATTAGTCCAAATCCAAAACATTAACATTTTCTGTTGTACACAGACTATAATTTATATAGTTGTTGTTCTATAAATGTTAATATTGTAGTGTGGTGGTGACGAATGTGTGATTTAATGCTCCTATTGTGTACACGTCCAAATAATTAGCAAATTCCATGCTTTAATTATTAATAAATTAAAATTACACGCACAACGACGATCAAGAATCAAGACTGTAAAGGATATTTATTCGACTGTGTTTGTTTGTTTGTTTCACTCTCGTTATTAAGTTTAAAACTCTCTGTAATGTTTTTCAAAGCGTAGGACAGAGCAGGAAAAAAAAATTTCATTTTGAGGAGGAATCAACACGAGAGAGGTACTCAGTTTACACCACTACTCAGTTTAGGTTTTAGTTTACATCAGAGCTTCAGCGAGCAATCTTCTTAGAAAGAAACACTGTGTAAATGTAATTCTTTATAGTAAATATTATCTCATCAGTATTTTCTGTCTCTCTCTCTTTTCGCTCGAACACTTTACTTCATACTTAGAAATAATCTAATTATAATTAACCCTATACTTTCATTTGCTTGGACATTTCCATTTCAATAATTAAATATATACAAATGCTACCTTCATAGATAAATACTTACATGTGATTTTTAAAAATAGTGAGTTTACAATCAATAATTTTTAAGAAAGACTTTTTTTGTTCTCGCTATTTCCTGCTGTGAAATATATATAATTATTATATTTACAAAAAAGTTCAATTTTTTCATTCTTTACGTACAGATACTCTAGTACAAAATATAATATACAAACTACAAAGTTCAATAAAATATAACACACAGAAACCTGCACACAACAAACAAAAAAAACACACACACACACGCAGTATTAAATCTCGATTATATTAAGGTTTAAGGTATACATACAATCATTGTATAATTCTTCAACAAAAGTTACAAAAATGAGTCGAAGATCAAGTGCTGATGAAGGCGGTGGAAGCCGAATTAACGCACCGAGAATGATTTATCAATGGAATAAAAGGTAATAAAATTTACATGTTTACATCTTTAATAATCTTTATCATATCTGAAATCATATGATGATTATATAGTTGTACATCGTCAAAAATTACTAGTACTATCATGTGGGACCATCTTCATATTTTTATTGAATTCCAATGTCGATGTACATTGTACACTCTTGTGTATTAGCCAGTTTTATTTTTTTTTGACTTGAGACATTGTTGGAATTTTTAATTTACATTTGATGATGATGATGAAGCATATACTCTAAAGAATCTATTAAATATAAACGATTATTCGTCCATACAATAGTTCTTCTCATAATAAATAATAATAAATATCAAAGCAACAGGAAGAAAATGAACAGTCCTATATAGATTGTGTGTGAAAGGTGTGCTAACAACAACCCAACAATAACAGAATAAGAATTGTCTAATAATTCATTATTGCATAATGCATAAGTATAAATTATACTGAAATAGAATATTTATAAATGTGATGTATATAAGTATTTAAGATTATTATAGTGTGCTCAGCATGTGTGTGTGTGTGTACTGCTGTGTACATTGGAGCGGATATAAAACATGATCAGATTATATGTCTATCACATATTATAATACGTGAACGTCAAAATCTCACACAAAACTATTTTTATGACAAAAGTAAAATGTGAAACAAAACCTATACCTATATTCAAATTTCTACTCAGTCGGATTTCCCTTTGCAACTAGTTGCTTTACTTTATTTACTTGATATATACTCTCATTACGAGAGTCTGGTATACCTTCACATTCACATATATACTATAACACATACAACTACATTTATATCGGATAATTTAAAGTTTGAGTTTATAATATATATTACTATTCTTATTCTTATCATTATTCGGAAGAAATTGTATAATAATATAAGGTATTATATAACTGTAGTTATGTTTGTATCTAGCTATCGTAGAAATAATGGAATCGTAATGCTGCCAAGAAAGACACTAGAGAATTGTACATAGACATGCATTCAATTTCCAAGTATTTTCTAGTTTGTGTATAAAAATTGAAAGTATTACAAGGAAGAATGATTACGTATATTTATTATTTACATACACGCATGTATGACTTTTACGTAATACTCCCAGAATTCAAGTTAACCGTGTATTTGGAGTTTTTTTAAGTCTTCATAGTGCAACGAGTCCTGATTAGAGTTAGAACTTAGAGAAGTACAAACAACGATAAAGTGTTTGGCTATATATATATACCCATATGTGGTTTTACTTTATATGCATACATGACATCACTGATACTTCTCCATATCGTATATGTTTGGATATGTAAACTAGTACATAGTCAGTACTGTCAGTAGTAATAATAAGTAAGAAGAGTTTACCTACAACTTTTTTATAGCGTATTTGAACTGTATATTATAATTTAAAAATCTTTTTGTACATTTTTTCGTTTCTCCACGTTTTTTGTTTTTAAGGTATACATGCACATGATTATTATTATTATGATTTGAATTTTGATAATTCAAAGTCCAATAGTTTCGATATTCGATTCAGTACAAATAATTTTTCAACTCTTGTGCATGCTAATGTCTACTTTCCTGCACTAACTTCACTATACTATATAGTCTATACTCTCTTAATACAAAAGAAGAAGAAAATTTGAAAACATAACAATATTTACGCCTTTATAGTTGATACAGAAAAACTAGTTGAATTTAAAATTCAAGGTTAATTGAAGAAAATCCTCATTCCTGCTCTTGTGTATACTTTTGTACATATTTTACATGTATTCCTTACATTTTTTTCTTCTTTTGAGATTCCTGCTATTGTTGAACTGTTGTTGGTCTTGAATTTTAAAATTGTGTACAATCAACTTTACAATATTTTATTTCCACACCAAAACGTAAAAATTACATTCTATAAATGGGGTAAACAAGAGCTTCTTACAATTAGTGGGTGCTGTATGTATATGTATGTATAGTAACTTTAAACAGGAAAAAGGTCCTTGCCTATATTTCCGATTTAAAAGTATGTACCAAAACATAAAAATCTTTTTTATCAATGTAGGTGCAGTTCATTTGCTATACATTATACATATTTACATATATTACTGAGTGTCTTTAATAATAATAATAATAATGTATACACATGCAACAGTTTTGATAACAAAGAATTCAAATAAGGTCAAAAGTAAAACGCTTTCAGGAATTTTGATCAAACTTGGCCAATTGTGTATATGTATGTTGTAGTTTTTCCATTCAATATGTACATAGTACATATGCACGCAAGTACATGTATTATTATGTGACAAAAAGTATTTGAGCAAAGCATCAAAGCGAAATCATTTGGTCATCAAATCTGTACGAGTACTCTATTTTAATCTGTACAACGTACTCTACTTTCACACCATGCATGATATAATTCATTGATAAATTTTTGATTGTTCTAGCATGGCTTGTGGTTCATAAAAATATTCTTTTCAGTTACGAAGAAGTCAAATATTATGCATTTATATTACTCTTGGCTGACTATAATTACCTTACAAATTGAGGATGAAATGATTAGGTAAATATTCACATTTGACAGGTTTAAATGTCAAAAGTAGATGTACGTGTACATTACAAGGAAAAGGACTTGTAAAGTACAGAATATATAGAATCCAGTAAAAAAAATGATATACTAGAGTATTACATGTACACAAAATTAAATAGAATGGTACCAAACGAAGGCAGGTTCATTTGCTATATACAACACTTGCGTCATTTAGCTTGTGTTTTATGGAAGACACATCTTCTCTTCACATCTGTATAGTTGGAGCCTCCTGCTCTAACTATTATCTGTGACTATTTCAAAGAACAACTTCAAACATTAAATTGAACTATCTATCCAGAGATAGGTGCTTGCTCTATATACATACATATTACATACATACACTCAACACTGCACATGCACAAGAATTTCCATTTCCATAGATTATTTTATATTCAAACCATTCTCTATTCGGAATGATATGTAATTGTGTGTATACATATGTCCATTTTACCATTTGCGGAAAGTGGACGTCGCCAACGAACATGGCTCTTGCTTGCTCCTTCATTCAACCGGTTGAATTTTTCATTCGTGGGACCTTGTCACCAGTCAGTAGGCGAACGAGCTGGAACGAATGCGAATTTATTCCCAACTTGTACCTAATGGTCGTAATAGTAGAAGTATAGTTGTACTCGCGAATTCTATTAATGTGAACGACAAATGTTCTCCGTGCAAACTCTCGTTTATTAGTCCCTGTTAGTTCACTATGCAGGCTCAATACTTCCATGGAGTATTCGTTCAATTTCACGAGTGTCTATGTGTGTATGCAATTATTTATACATAATATGTCAAAGGAATATCTCACAAATTAGCAGACAAGCTCAGTGACTTGACAAACTTTGGACTCTAAATTTGAGAATAGTCCATATATACAAATCCAGACATTTTCTTCATAATACAAATGTGTATACATATGTAAACAAAATTGATGCATCATACTATGCGTAATTTTTATAATGATGACAGCGTAAATGTGTGTCACAGGCTATACAAAGTGGAAAAGCACGAAATCCATATCAAATACATACATATAGAATATGTAGAAATGAGGAGTGTGAGTACAAACTGTTTTAACTCTATTAAAAGATAATCGTGTAAAGGACAAATTGTATTATTAAAATGTACACTCTCAAATATTCCAAGGATTCCCCTTATAATAATAACAACTTGAAAAATAACCCCATTTTCATGGATTATCATTTAAATACTACCAGTAGTCAGTACTACGACTAACTAACTAAACGATAAGTAGTACAATTATTTCCTTTACATTTGCATATCCAGAGCAATGATTATTGATTAGTATCAAGCACATATTGAACTCCTGGTGGTGGAGATGAAAAGACGGGAGTATAAGTAGTTTTCATTAAATGTGTCAACAGTACACAAACTTGAGTGTTTCATATTAATAACAAATCTTCTAAAATGTCACAAATAAAACGTATTATTTGAGTTGTACAGTAAATACATGCATAGATGAACTTGGAAAAGATTCCGTCGGGTTGTCGTAAACGCGCAGATTAGAGAGATAAATTCAAAAGTGGTTTTGTTTAAATTTTGCTGCACGTAAGTAGACTTCCAAGTTAATTTTTCTTGGAGTGAAAAGTATAGAAACATGAAAGATACTGAGTATCTTGTGATACTAAAGTGAACTATTCAGCAAGCTTTCAAGCGTTCGGATGTTTCTCATTGTATGATCCGCTGCAAAATAAGCTCTCTATACATTAATGTCATGATTGGTCATGAACATCATGCAGGTACATATATGCAAGCAGTAGTTATTCTGGGTTCAAGATTTTGTGAAAGATTCGTGGATTCTATAATAAAGATGCTATATTTTCTCGAGTTGTATAATAATTATAATGGTTATGCATAATAATTCATTTTTACTGAGGTTATTTATTACATATGTAGACATCATAGGGTCAATTTACAAATATGATCAATATAAGTTATGTAACACTGGATGACATGGAATACACTCAGTACTCACTTTCATACTCGATAACACATTTGAAGGAAAAATTGTATATGTATCCAAACAAACTGTGAGGGAGCAACAAGATTACGTTGTTGTTATAATAATTATTTGAAGAGTATGTATTTAGTCGAGCATACATACATGTATGTTTTATAGTTAATTCTTTTGCATTGGTTCCTAAAAGTGAGTGAATGTGATTTTGTGAGAAAGGTCTGACGTGTATGTTGAGTTGGACACGGGATATTTGTAACTGGAAGTTGATGGGAAGGATCTCCTTTTATCTTTCTCTTTCGCACCTAACAACCTCAAACTTGTGTGTGTAACAACTACGCGTTGTTATTGTATTCGAGTATGAAGAGCCGGCAACTTGTTTTGCATCATTATACTAAATGAACTTGTATGAACCTATAAATTTTTCTTGAAGATAAAACTTTTATAATTTTCGATACATTGTGTACAGGTATTATGTCTGTAGATATCAATTCAGGTAAATCAAACGTTATGATTTATAATAAGCTTCGTTAGAGAGAGGAGCATGCGCTCCAGCCGAGCCGATGCACCAAAAACTACTCTACACGGTGTTTGTGACAGTCCATAGAACAAGTCGAAAGCTCACACAAACTGAAGAATTCAGACAGTTTGTGGTGTGTGTCTGCTTCAATGTGAGCATGTGACTAAGTTGACTAGAGAGTTTTGGAGAGGCCTAATCACAATATTATTGTATAAGGGAAACGACAAAAGTTAGTTTGTTGTAGCCCGACTAGACTTATTAGAGTCTTTTCTTTGTAGCATCTTCGTTACTATTAGACAGTACACTTTTCTATATACTACCACCGCTACTTCATCTTCTTCTCGTTCTTCAAACTTCCACACGCGTTTCCCCAGCATTGTTTCGTTTCTCTTCTTGCTCATGTTCTTTGTACATATAGTGTGATCATTTTTCCTCCAAAGAATCGTTGAATTTGGAATTCCACAAAAATTACATATGCAAATCATCTCATCGAGACCGAGAGGCAATAGAATTTGAGGAAATTATATGGACTATATATGTAGTCCATCTCGAATCTCCAATCTGACCATCTTTGAATTTGTAATGAGCTCATTGTTATGTGGATACACACCGAGTTCCGCCAGTGTGCATCATATGCTATTCACATTATAAAATATGATTTAATAGTCGTTTTGAAGTATCGTTAGTAACTCTGTACTCTGGATCCAGAACTGTCTATACTCTCTGTACTATACAAATGTGACTTCAATATTATCTGTAAAGAAAATTAAGTTCTTACTTGAATAAACCATGAAATAAAATATCGTCATATCAGCTAAATTTAGGTTCTTTGGAAATATTGAATACGTAATTGTTTCATTTGCATGTGTGTGAATTTCCATGACTTTCCGTGATTTCTTGCAAAAGGGAATAAAATTTATGCATCTACATCTATAGTGGGTGGACAAAAGTGTGTGTTATGTACTTCTTTTGCATATTACTATTTTTTTGTGAATACTTGCTTTTATTGAAACGTAATAGGGATCCTATTGTTGCGAGGATCCTTTATTTAATTACCTTACGCAATGAAGATAAGTGAACGATAGTCGTGCGAATTGTTAACTTCTTCGTTAAGTTAAATGTACCTGTGAATGCACATTGTATGCACTACACGGTATGTACATACACTATACACACGCAAAGAAATAGTTTCTTGATTTAGAATTTGGCATGAAACTTGCATTTTCTCACGGAGAGAGTAATTGTACACCTGAAGTGTATTGAGTTTATTTATAATCCATCTGTTTCCTTCATTTATTAAATATTTGCCTGTACGTGTGAATTTCACATCGTGAATTACTTTATTAATAAATTTAAATTTTGTTCAGAAAGCCAGTGAAGTGATGAAGTTATCTTCAAGAAAATTGTATCAAGTACAATTATAGTATAATAATATAATGTGAAATACATAACAGGACGGTAAAGATTGATTTTTGATATATAAATAAAACTTATTATTTGAGGATTATTATCTCATTTGAAAGTTCGGCTATATAAAAAAAGGTAAGATTTTTCTGTAAGTATTGTATAGTTTCTATCGATTAGTAGTTAAGATTTAACAAGAAAAATAAGTTGTGTCTGTGTGTGCCCGTATATAGTATATCCTTTGCCAGCTAGCTCAATAGTGAGATTGAGTTGGAAATCTTAAGCCTTAAATCAATGGAGCAAAGAAAAGAAGAAAGGCAGAGTATAGTATCTATAATTTCCAACAAAAAAACTCTGAGAGAAGAGAGTTAGAGAAGTAGAGGCAAAAAAAAAACGTAAAAGGAAAAAATGGACAAAACCCTGAAAGGTGGAGCTCATTTTGTCTCAATATCTTGTGAAAAGAGCAAAATTTCTCTGAGAAAAGATGAAAGGAAACCACTGGCAAATTTCTTTACAACTCTTTCGTCCTTCCACTTCTCTTAAAGATTCTAAAACATAATAATTGTTGTTGCATATGAAAGGAATCTCAGTAGTCAGTTTACATATATACATATATGTAGGTATATAGTATATGTGAAGTCTTTTGATGCCGGGAGAAATTTTCTTTTGTGTCTGATCGACGATAATTTTATTAACGTGTCATTCAAAGTCTTGGAAATTACATGGAAGTCTTATAATATAGAAACCAGTAACCTTTTATTGCTGGAAAACATGACTTTGTCATATAGATGAAACAATCCATGATAATGATATAACATACTGACTTTGCTCCATAATTACTCGTAAATGAAACACCAATAACACATACTGTTATTGGTGACATTTTCGGAAATATCCATCCCAGGGAAAGCTTGACTCTGTAAAGTGAAAAATCATTTTACTTTTCGTGTCAACATGGACGATTGTGCAATGTCAACTGAAAAGGAAAAGACAAAATCTTATATGGATTGGTATTGGTAGTATATACTTTACATTTCTACATGTTTTTTTTATACATCTGCAATAAAGTTTTGTTGACTTTTTGCCTGTACAATAAACAAGTCCTGTATTACATATTCTATAGTTTTTCCTTTTTGATTGAAATCACTTTTATACTTGGTACAAGTCAAGTGGTGAATATTTTAAATAACAGGAGTTAGATATTGTGCTTTATTATCCTTTACTTTTACGTACATTTTATTATTCTTACAAACACTAGGTATTTGATATTTTTTCATAGCTGGAAACATTGTAAAGATAGATTTGTGTATAGTTCTCTTATAGAAAGTTAAAGTTGAAGTTGAAGTACATATATATCTAATTTTAATTTTATCAAAAGTACAAAGGCCTTCTATATATAAATACAATAGTAGGCACATGCTTGAGAAATTTGAGTAAGCAGAGTCAATTATTTTCAATGAAATTTATTGTGTGATCATTCAGAGCGTCAGTTTCTCCGAGCTGAGCTTGATACAGTCGGGACTCGATATAGAGTATACTCATGGGACTGAAATTTTTTCTACGTTGTAACGTTTCTACGCAATGGACAATATGCACTAAAAACAATCAATTTTACGAAAGACATTATTATTGCATATGTATGGTACGTA